>CAUYSK010095016.1:0-86152 GCA_963575035.1 Avahi laniger
ACTACTTTTTTTTTTTCAAGTGCCCTAATGTATACAAGCTAATTATATTATCCCTGAAACCTCATGAAGAAGGCATAAGAACTTTTTTTTTTTTTTTTTTTTTTTTTTGCATTTTCAGAGGAGGAAAGAAGGGCTCAGAGAGGTTAGATGAGTTTCTTAATATCAGATGGCTGTTTTCTGTCAGAGCTGGGACTATAAACAAAAGTCCTTCTACTTTGTCTAGTGCTTTTCCCATGGCACTAAGATTTCCCAGAGGTAGTTGATTTACGGTTTTAGTGCATAACAACACTTTAAAGGTTTTAAAAGCCCTGTAAGTATTTTGAGCCATTCTGAACTGCTTCATTTTCTTGAAGGCTCTGCTCCCTCATCCCAGACCTTTGTGCTGGCCTCTGCCTCTGTCTGTAATGTACTTCCCTGAGCCTCCCAACCCACAGTGCCCTGCACCTCCACACTCCCTGCTTATCCCTACCTATGTTCAACTTTCAGATTTAGCCTGGACTTTCACTCCTTCAAGAAGCCTTCCTTGACTTGTGCTCTTTCATCTTCCCTCATGGTGTCCTGCATTCTCTTTATTGCAGCAGCAAACCCACTGCTCATAGCTACCTATCCCTCACTGGGCTGTGAGCCCCTTGGAGACAGGGCTGAGCTATGCCTCTAAGTTCCCGCTGTGCCACCCAGCATCTAGGACAGAGCAGGTACATCATAAGTGTTCACTGACTGACTAATTCATGCTTTCTGTTTGGGGCCTCATAAGCCACAGATGCTGCTATTTATCTGTGAATAATACCCTGATTTAATACTTTAATCCCATTGTTTTATTTATCTTGCATAATCTGGCTTTGTCCCCCACTAGTTATGACATAAAACCTGGACGATTCTTAATGTGGTCAACTAGCAATTTTCAAATAACTTGTGAAGACTCTTAGACAAAGAATAATAGGATGATTAGTGCTGGGCGTAGCATGAAAGTTCAGCAAACCAAATCCCATTATTTTTTGGCAAGAACCATGGCCTTAGACCAGAATATGAAAGTTCTTGAAGGTCCTATTCAGAAATTTAGACTCCAATCTGAGGGCAGTGGGGAGTCACTGTGATTTTATGTGGAGATTGACATAATCAAATGAGTGTTCTAGATAGATCTAGGTGGGTGAGCAAGGGGTATCTGTGAGAAGCTGCTGTCGTGCACAGAAATTGTGGTGGCTTAGGCCAGGGTAGTTGTGGTGGGAAAGGAGAGGAAATGATAGATTCTAAAGATAATGAAACACACTTGCTAGAGCTTGGTGACTGACTAAGGCTGTGAAGCCCCTGCTGCCCTGAGGCATTTCGGATTCCACAAAAAAATTATGTTGAGAAGCCCAGTCCAGAGATCTGCGACCTGAGAACAACTCCCGTGTAATGCAAACAGAGTGGCCTCTGGAATCAGAGACTAAGCTGCATGTCTCTGGACAAGTCATCTAACCTCTCTGAATTTAAAAATACACAATGAGGAAATTGAAACTTTCCTCCAAATGAAATGAGATTGATATGTAAATGTAACCAATAGTTGGTAACCACATTCAACCTTCTGAAATATCTCCCGCACCCCTCACCCACTCACTCTACACACACGGGCACGCACACACCTGTTTGAATCTATTAAAAGTCTACTCATTCTTCATGGATCAGCCGCCACCTCTTCCCTGACCACTCCCACCTGAAGTGGTTCCTACCTCAATGCCTGTAGCATTGTTATCTGTGCCTTGCAGCTGGCTTTATTTTGTCTTCAAGAGCATACAAAGTTTACCGTACTCCTCACATCCAATATTATTGGTCAAAGTGAGACCGCTCTCCTGCTGTATCCCTTTTATTTCTCTACCTCCCCATGCTCTTGTCCCCACCTGTCTAGGAAACCATTTCAGTGTGTTTAGCGTTATATTTTTTGTTCATATATATTCTTTCAAAATGTCTATTGTTCTGTGAACATGTACTGTTAATTTGCACAAATGAAACTGTGTTCTGTGTCTCATTCTGTTTCTTTCCTTTTCTTCAGGACTATATTTTAAAGCTCCACTCGTGTTGCCATGGTGTGCATCTAATCTATCGCATGTGACAGCTGCTTTCTACGCCATGCTGGGCATCCCTCATGTTTTACCTATTTATTTTTCTAATGGCAGACACCAGGGAGGCTCCAACTCCCCCTTTCACAAATGATGCCGCATGAACATCCTCAAGCATACCCCCTTATGGCTCTCAGTTAGGGATAACTTTGCACCCCCAGGGATAGTTGACAATGTCTGGAGACGTGTCTGGTTGCCACATTTGGGGAGGGATGCTCCTGGCAGCTAGCGGGTAGAGTCCAGGGATGCTGCTGACTGTGCCACAACGCACAGGGCAGCCTTCCCACAACAAAGAATTATTTCGTCCTAAATGTCAGTAGTGCTGAGGTTGAGAAACTCTGCTTTATGGCCATGTGTGAGGATTTCTTGGGACAGAGTCCCAGGAGCAGGCTTGCTGGGTCACAGTGCGTGTGCATTGTGGATGTGAGTCAGTAACAGCGGACTGCTGTCCAGAGTGGCTGTGCCAGTCCGTGCTTCCATCACAGTTCATAAGACCACATCCTGCCAATGCTTGGATTACCCAGATTTCTAATTTTTCTTCTAATACGTATAAAATGAGATTCATTGTTGTTTTGATTTACATTTCTCTGATTATTAAAGAATTGGCCATGGTATGGTAACTTCTTGGGAGACCAAAATAACACACGGTTGAAAAGCTTGGAGCCTGCCGTTTTTGCTTTTATAAAAATTTTGACCAATTGCTTGGTTTCTTTGAGCATCAGTTTTCTTATCTATATAATCTGGAATAAAAATAGTAACTTCCTCAGTTATTATCCCATTACTATCTCATCATTATAATAAATGACATAATAAAAATAAAACTTTGGCACATAGTAAGCACTAAATAAAAGTGCTATTATTATAATGATAATATGATACCTTTCTTACTAATTTATATACCTCCCAGTACTTGGGAGGTAAAAGTGTTTAATACAGTGTTATTGAGCAAAGAACTGATGTTTGAAGGGAGAAAAGAGGGAGGAAGGAGGAATAGGCACTCTTATAACCTGGCCCACATTGGCACTGGTAATTTACTGCTTCCACAGATGCTGTAAATCTTGGGACAACCAAATTCAAGGATATAAGAGACAACTCCATTCCTCTCATTTGCTGATCATAACCAGTCATGAAGACAAAGGAATTTGCATTTTAAGGGCACTTTCTGTTCATTAAATGCCTTGCAAGTTCTAGGGCGTTTCACATACAAATATGTCTTTGAGTCCTTGAGACTGTCCTGCACAGTAGATATTTTTATCTCTATTTCACTGGCAGCTTATGTAACATGCCCAAACCACATCGCCTCACAAGTAGAGAGGGATTTGAACTTGGGGCTTTCTGACTCCACTTGTCTATGTTCTGTCTGGCTCCAAACTCAGTCCTGCTCTCGGAGAATATGTAATTTAGATATGCCAGGGATTATACCACAGAGGGAATAGACAGGGAGTCCAATATCTCAAGTTCTTTCATTTGCAAATGGATCAGATATGTCTAACTGCGTGCAGGGGACAGAACTCCTGGGAAACTCGTACCCTGGAGCAAGTGTGTGAGAATCTATGTGTGTTGTGGTATGAACTTGTCTAGCGGCCCCAAGCAAAGCACAAAAACAACATGGTGTGTATTGGAGGCCGTGTTCTAATTCTGCTGTGGTTTTGTGCAGCTATGCAAATGATCTCTGAGCTTGGTCTTGAATCATCTCAGATTCAATGCAAATGCCATGAGCAGTTCAGAAATAGATATGAATATTGTATGTGTTCTGTATTCTCAATCTGCCAAGTTCCTTCTTCACGATTGGATTTACAAAACACCTTTATAATTCTGGCAGTCTGATGGAAATACTGTTTGCCTGATCTCCATAAAAATTGACTTCAAGAAAGGTTAATTCTGGGTTATAAAAGGACTAAATCTTTTCCTTAACAAGCTTATTTCTTGCTTAACAAATATAATGAGCTAATTAATAAACATGAGCTCAATTTGGCCACTCTTCCTGAAGCCAAGCAGTCAGAGTTTTACTTGGAGAGTTACAAAAGGACAAAGAGCGCTTCATTATTGAGTGCTAAGTGGAGTCACCTTCCTTTGTACCTGGTTCTTTGTAACATTCTTCTTATTTAAAGGCCAGAAGCTCAGATCTGACACCTGGAAAGTTGAGAACTTGACAACAATACCAAACGGAAAAAAGGATACTTAATTACTTTCTTGCACCTATCAGTTCCACAAGGAAAGCAGCCCCAGGATAATGACATCGACACCCTGAAAATGGTGTCTTTGTGATTCTCTTTGATAGCTATGAAATGCACTGACATGTTTCACTGCAAATTACTTCTTAAACCATTAACTATAACCCAATAAAGAAACATTTTGATAGAATAAAATGGGAGAGGTTATTTTTATACAATGAAAAACATTTATGGGTCGATATAAAAATACAGTTTAAGTGACATAACTTGTCTGTTTCAGTGTACAACATTTATAAGGCAGCCTCCCCCTTAGAATGGACTCAGCATTTTTGAATCTTTTGTGATGTGACCTAGGAGGAATCATAAATTTGTTCTGAGCACAGGATTTCTGTGAAAGGCCCTGGCAGAAGAATGACTCAAGATATTGGTAATGAGGTGATAATGGAAACTTTCATCACTTTAGAGCTGCCAAGGACTGTAGGACTTGAAAGTTGCAGCTCTGGAGGAACATTTTAGGGTTTCTCAGTAGAGTTCTTAGTGGCTGGGCTTTGTTTCAGAATGGCTGGGCCACCTGTGCTCCCAAAGCCAACACTTTGACAACTGTTCTGCAGGGGACAGAGTCACCCTATGGTATGTGAAGCCCCAAGCAAGCATATTTTGCAGGGCCTCTGACTATATAAACAATTAGATTTATAGTATTTTACAAAATTTGTAGGCCCATGTGAGATAAAGTGATTTGCCAAAGAAGATTTAGAATACTAAGTGGAGAAGAGGTACTGACTTCTGTATGATTTATTGTCCAATTGGTGCCCACGAAGACCCTCTGTCCAGGCACCAGCTCCTCTTCTTCACATCTAGAAACCATCTTTTTGTTTTCTGTACTGTGAAGTGTGCTCTTCCTAGCCAATTTCATGTCTCTCACAAGCAGGAAAAGGTCATGGTGCTGTTACTCTGCACACTGCCACGACTCTGCAGTCTGTCTGTATTGAAACCACCATCGGTGGAAAGGACTGGGAAAGGGCCTGAGGGCAGAGTGAGAAGAGTGGCCCCAGGTGATCAGGGCATGGCCATTCCCCACCTGGCACAGCACAGTGTAGCACAGGCTGTGTCTGTGTCGATGGGGCCAGGTGGCGATGTGGATAGGAAGGGCCCATTGGCCTTGAAGAGAAATTTTATTGAAAGCCTTTGAAGGAGGTGGAGACAGCCATACCCGAAGGGCTGCGTGGCACATGGCGCAGAGCCTGGAGAGATGGGGGAGAGGATGGTTGAGAGTGGGGGACGTCCCTGTGTGCCAGCAGGCTGGGTGCATAGGGTGGAAGGCCCCTGGTGCCTCCCCACTGTACTTGGCTCTTTAGCAGAGGCCCCCAGTCAGAGCACAGATGGGCAAGAGCTGAAGCATGGGCCTACGCATGTGACTGCAGCTCGCAAGACTGCTGTCACCCATCATAAATGATGTGCCCAACATGAGTGAGAGGCACCCCAAATTGGTGTGTTAGCACCGTCTGTGGGCCAATTCTCTGCTGGCCAGATCGAGCTTCCCCAAGACAACCTGAATGCTGGAGCTCTGAAGTACCTGGGGACGCCCTGTGTAGGGACTGGGAATAAGTGGTCTGGGAGTGCTCTGTAGGGGAGAAATGGGAGCTGAGGCCAGGTGGTTCTGGTTCAGATGCAGAGGGTGGCACTGCTGGTCCTACTATGTCCCAGGTGGCAGAGAAGGCCCTTCTACTGACTGATACCCATGCAGGACCTTGTCCATGCCTGGATGCTCCTCCAGGACAGCAGTCCCCAAAGCAGTGGAACCCTGAGGCCCAGGTCTGTGGTGTACAGTAGAGGCAGCAAGAGTTCAAATGAACACAGCTGCAAGAAGACTGGGCGCTGGGTCTGTTGGAGAAACCTGGGAGGACTGGGGCAGAAATGGGTGACTTTTCAGCCTGAATCCCCTTTTACCCACAGGCTGCCCTGCCAAGCTCCAGGCTGCCTTGTACGCCATGCTCTGGCTCTGTATAGCTGCTTTTGGCTTTCTGCTTGCAGGGAGGCAACTAAAAAAATTCTTTTTGCCTTCCCATTCGCGTATTCTTATTCTTGTAATTGCACCTCTGTTTTCCTAATGACCAGCTATTTTCTTCAACTCTCAGTCCATATTGCTAGAGCAGGGTTCAGCATGTCAGGGTAGCAGACTTGTTCTGTAAAGTGCCAGATAATAGTTTCGGCTTTGTGGGTTGTATGGCTTCTGTTGTAACTACTCAGCTCTGCCATTGTAGTAGGATGGAAGCAGCCATAGATACTACATAAATGAACAGGCATGGCTGTGTTCCAGTAAAGCCGTATTTACAAAGACAGGCCAGATTTGGTACTTGGGTGGCAGTTTGCAGACCCTGACTTAGCATCTGGAATCTTAATGCAATGACTTTCAAACATTTTTTTAAGGTGAGTAATAGAAAATACATACTTTACCTCTCAACCTAGTATATATATACTAGTATGTATATAATCAAAATAAAGTATCTTTATCTTCCTATTTTGATATATTCTGGTCTACTCTAATTCTATTCTATTCTATTCTATTCTATTCTATTCTATTCTATTCTATTCCATTCTACTCTATTCTATTCTATTCTATTCTATTCTATTCTATTCTATTCCATTCCATTCCATTCCATTCCTGACTTACTAATTTGATTTTGTGGCCCACTAAGAGCTGCAACCACAATTTGCGAGATAGGGCCCTGGTGGGGCTGACCCCACTGTGTGGGCCAGGAATAGGCACTTGGCAGTCAGCACATTCTATTTCTGTCTACCCCTGGGCCCCTCTGCCACTCAGTCAGCTAGGTGTATTGAATTCATTTCCTTAGGAAAGGAACGGTCTACTGAATTGCTAAGAGAAAAGAGTTAGTTCTTGGCTTTTGATATATACTAATTGAACGTAGATTTTAAAGACAAGACTGGACCAGGTATAAGTTTTGCAGGGCCCAGTGCAAAATGAAACTATGAGGGCCCCTGTTAAAAAGTTAAGAATTTCAAGATGGCTGCAGCAAAGCATTAAACCAAGCACAGGGCCCTGCTAAGCTCAAGGCCCTATGTGACTGCTCAAGTTGCACATCCATCAAGGCAGCTCTGTTTGGAGACAATGTTATGAGTTAGATAAAGGCTCTTTGCCTAGCTGGGAGGATGGAGTTAGAGGAGAAGATGCAAGATGAGAGGGGAGAGGAGGAAGGATCTAGGGATGGAGTGACGTGTGGATCAGAGTTTATTAAAGCCTCTGGATTCCTCCTAGGCTCCCCTTGGGCCGTCCGCTGAGTGGAGTCCACATCAGTGTTCTGACATCTGGGTCTCCTCCTGGGTGAATGTTGTGCTCTGCCTGAATGGCTAAGCTGGGTCAGTTGCTTTTCCCAACTGTATCAGGTGCCAGCTTTCACTGTTGGCCATCTAGCAGGAAAGATGCCCATGTGTGCTGGAGGCTGGGCTTGGTCCTCCTCTGACCACTGCCTGTCAACAACAGCCCCTTCATTGGTCCAGGATACTTGTGAGATGCAGAAGGTGCCCTTGTCACCAGGAGGAGTGGTGCCTGTGTGTGGAAGGGTGGGGTTTGTACTAGCCTGCTAGGGCTACCATTCAAGGTACCCCAGTCTGAGTGGCTTAAACAACATAAATTTATTGTTTCAAAGTTCTGGAACCTAGTGTTAGTAGGGTTGGTTCCTTCTGAGGGTTCGAGGAAGAATCTGTTTCAGGTCTTGCTTCTAGCTTCTGACATTTTGCTGACAATCTTGGGTGTTCCTTGACTTGTACTCCATCACCCCAATCTCTACCTTCACCTTCCTATAGTGCTCTCCCTGTGTGCATGTCTGTGTCCAAATCTCCCCTTTTTATAAGGGCACCAGTCATACTGGATTAGGGACCCATCCGACTCCAGAATGACCTCATTTTAACTGATTACATCACTAATGAACTCATTTCCAAATAAGGTCACATTCTGAGGTCCTG
The DNA here is from genome assembly GCA_963575035.1 of Avahi laniger. NCBI lineage: Eukaryota > Metazoa > Chordata > Mammalia > Primates > Indriidae > Avahi > Avahi laniger. The sequence goes on from CAUYSK010095016.1 coordinate 8,252, forward strand.
AGGCTTAGGACTTCAATTCACGAATTTTGGCAGAACATATTTCAACTCATACAGGCTGAAAGAGACCTCTTAAGCTACAACAGTGGTGGAACATACCTCTGTAACACTTAGAACAATAGCTCCAAGGGGAGCCTTGGCTATTGGTTACCTGCCTAACAATCATTTGCAGTCCCCTTCTCCCTTCCCAACTTCCCACTGCATAGGCTGGGAAAATCAGATGTTTCCCAATTTCCCAGCCTCCCTTGAAGTTAGGGGTATCTGTGTGACCTTCTGGCTAATGAGATTTAAGGGAAAGTCAGCTGGTGGTCTCTGGGAAAGATTCTTTCCAGGTAAAAGGAGAGAGAGGCCAGTGGGGAGAGATTTTTTTCTGCTCTTGGAATGTTGCTGTATGAGTTGATGATGCTTGATGCTGCTCCAGTTTTTCTGCCACTCTGAGAGAAAGGTCAACAGAATCACAGAGCTTCACACCTAGCACTGTGACCTCCCTGAGGCATACAAATCAGGAAAACCTTTCTCTGCACAGCATGGTATGAGAAGTATGTAAATGTCTACGTAGTTGAACACATTGTTGGCTAGGTATTGCCACTTGCAGCTAACAGCATGCCAACTGATACAGATATTCTGCAAAAAGTGGTAAAAAGATTAGGGAAATGTTGAATATTATAATTTTTCTTATAGCATTATGGTGCATAAAAGAAAATGAAAGGCTTTAGAAAGTTCTGTTAACCTCAGGGTTTTCTATATATTTTTAACCGTGACGACTTTCTCTCTCTCTCTCTCTCTCTTTTTACCGCCTTGCTTCCTTTCCCTCTTCCCCGTTTTTCCTGGATATGACATCTATTGATGTAACCATTGTTTTTTTGTTTTTTGGTTAGTATAACATCTCTCGATAGAACTCATTTCCAAAAATGCTAAAAGTATGATGTCAGCTATGCTCAAAATTCTTTGCCGAAGCCAAGAGATTCTGGTTTTTTGCTGACGCCCACACTACCTTTGTAAATTACCACCTCCAATACATTCCTCTTCCAAGAACAGGCACCTCAGTATTTCCCACTCCACTGTGCAGGAGGAACAGAGCTGCACACCTTGGCTAGCTTTGTGAGGATGGCCGATGCCACTGAGGGGCTCCCTGTGCCCCTGAGTGTCCTCCATAGATGAAGCCTCTACCTCTCACCAGCTCTGCTGCCACCTCTCTGTGCTCCTCTCTGAGACAAGCAGAAAAATGCTGGAGCCAGAGGCTGTGCTTAAACTGTCAGCTCCACAAGAGCCATCATCTCCCTGGAGCTAGCGGAGACTAAATTCAGGGAGAATGTATGTGCTCCCTCTCTGGGAGACAGAATGGAGCAGATGGCCTCTTAGCCAGAAAGGAGTTTTGTTAGCATCAGCTAAAACAACTACAAAGAAGCAGCTATGGCTAAAACCACTTGCAGCTTCCAGGGGGACTTAGTTGCCTGGGCATGAAAAAAACAATTTCCTGTTTTATGTTTTATTATCTCTGGCTTGATAAGGTAAAAAGAAAAAGCCAGTTTTCACTGCTTTATATTTGTATTGCATTCCATGTTTATAAAGTTATTTTCGTCTGTTCCCCATGGAGAGTTCTCTTTGCCATCCCTCTGTTACAGGGAAGATCACTTATCTTTTTTCACCCCTCAAGCCTACTCCTATGCGTCTTGTGATTCGCCTAGTTCATGGAGGGGGGTACCTTCACTGAGCCAAACATTTGCATAACTACAAAATAAAGTCATCAGCTAGCACAATGAGACTACAGTGATTAATGCATAGTGACTCTAGATTTGAAATTACACCAACCAGGGCACTTATGCCAAGCCTTTTTCATGTGATTTTTAGGAAGTGACCTCTGTGTCCACATCTTTAAAATGGGAATGACAGTATCTGTCCTGACTGTTCCTTAGAATTGCTGCGAGGATTCCATTGAAAAGACTGAGTTCCTTGTCTTGCTTATTCTTGTATCAGCATCAAGCTTGTTCCCTGGCATGTAAGAAAAATTCAACAAAGAATGCTGAATGAAAGAATGAATGGATGAATAAGAATTACTCATTCTCACCATATTATAAAATCTTATTCATAATATATATATATAGAAGTTTGTAATTATAGATTTAGCTGTTTTGTTTGTGAAGGTACTTGTTTAATATTTTGATAAATATTTTAATATTTTTATATTTGATTAATATTTTATTTAATGTTTTGATGTCTGCTTAACTATAAAGTGGCATACAATAAAAATATTATTTTTCTTTTAATGTAAATTATCCAAAATCTAGATAATTAAAATAGATGTTAAAAGATCTAGATTCCCCACTGTGTTTCGGTCAGATGTTTGTCAGAATGTAGACCCAGGCCAATTCATACCCTTTTTGCTGTCGTATCACACTCTCTGTTTTGTATTTACTGTCAAGTGTTGTATAGAAGCTTCCCTGAGGTTCAGAAGATATTGGAGATGACAGAGTAATCAGAAGAGATATAACTTAATATTTTTGGATGATCATGGAAAGAAAGGAGTGGCAATATTTTTTTACAACATGAAGGTAGAAGTTCTTGCTGTTTATACATTAAGAAATATTTACTGAGCACCTACGTGCCAGGCACTGTGCTAGGTGCTGGGGAGAGAATGGGGAATAACATAGACGACACTCCTGCCTCTGTAATGCATAAAGTCTAATGGGGGGATAAATACTTAACAAATATTGGCACAAAGAAGTCTTTACATATAGATTATGATAAAAGCTAGGAAGGAAATTTAAACAGTAAAATGAGAAGTTTTGATAGAAGAAGAAACTTAGATTAAGGGACAGAGAGGGCTTCTATGAAAAAGTGTAATAAACTGAGATCTAAGCTGACACCTAACGGAAGAGTAGACACAGCCAGGTGAAGAAAACGGATAAGAGCATTGCAGGCAGGGAGAAACTGCCAAGGCCCTGAGGTGGCCCAGCAGCCTGCAGCACAGACAGCAGGTGACAGGTGGTAGAGGTAAGTTTGGAGAGATAGGTAGGACCAAGTGATAGAGCTTTGTAGGCAAAATGAAAGATTTGAGGTTTTATGTGGTCTTTTTCTTTTTCCTTTTTTTTTGAGACAGAGTCTTTCTTAGTCACCAGGCTGGAGTACAGTGGTGTAACATAGCTCACTGTAACCTTGAACTGCTGGGTTCAAGCTATCTTCCTGCCTCAGCCTCCTAAGTAGCTAGGACTACAGGCACACCCCACCATACCTGCTTTATTTGATTTTTTAAGAGACAGGGTCTTGCTATATTGCTTAGGCTGGTCTCAAATTCCTGGCATCAAGTGATCTTCCTGCCTCCCAAAGTGCTGAGATTATAGAAATGAGCCTCCACACCTGGACAGAGGTTTTATCTTAGTGCAAGGAGAAGCTATTGAATGGTTACCACAAGGAGTAAGATTTACGTTTTTCAAAGATCATGTTGTTAGATGTGTGGAGAATGAATTGGGGTCAAGTGGGAGTGACCAATTAAGAGGCTATTCCTGAAAATTAGACAAGGGATAGTGATGTTTTGGATGAGAGAGGTGGAGGTGGAGAAAATGAAGGCATTTAAAATATATTTTGGAGAAAGTATTTCCAAGATTGGTTGAGGAATTGGGCATTTGGGGATTGGAGGATATGGATGGATCATGGAGGGCTCCAGACTTCCAGCTTGGACAGTTTGGCTGGATGGAAGAGCATTTGTCAAAGCAGGGACCACTGGAGAAGAAGCAGAGTTTGATGGGAAGATTTAGAAATGAAGTCAAGCTATCCTCCCTTTAATATTTAGAAACATATCTGATTAGAAACATTTTCTGATTCAACTTTCCATATTTTCTAAGCAGCTGCAGAATATATTTATTGAGAAGGGAAATGAAATTTACATTTGTAATCCTCATGTTTTTATTTTTAAAAACAAACTTGTCATTGGTCGTGTTATGTTTCTTAGTCGCTATGATCCAGATCTTGAGACAGACAGGAACATATTCATCACCACACATTCATTCTGTCGAGCTGTGTCAAGACAAGTGTGGAGGAACCAGTTGCACTTCATAATGAAAGTAAGTCTACTTGGCACTATATGGCAGGATGTTGTTTAGGTTTCTCAGATTGTGGGATATAAAAATCAATTAGAGTGGAAATCTTTATTTGCCCCTCCAGAGAGGAAGGAAGATCATTAAGAGTCATTCATACTGGGATTTTTTTTTTTTCACAGTGGGAGGAAAGGTAGATTAAGGAAAAGCAGATTAAGTGTTCAAACCTACCAGTTTTTTTTTCAGATTTCTGTTAAGATCTCACCAGAATCTTTCCATATTTTGCAGCATTAGGCCAATTCCAATGGGCACCGTTAATATAAGGAATGTGGTACTTATTCCTTAGCCTGGAAAGCGACTATGAGACATTTTCAAGTTCCATTAAATCATTTATTTTGACACAGCTTGGTTTATTTTAATTCCTAGGCCTATAACCCAAAGCTTATTTATCTGGTAGGGATAAAATACATCTTCTTATGTGTCACAGAAGGTTTGAAAAGATTTTATTTGAACAAAAACGAAGTCTTCATAGTTGGGAGCAAAGTGATGAATTCAAAGGATATTTTAAGGAGAATCATTTAACTTACTTGCTCTAATTGACAATCTGTGTCAGATGCCATTAAAACACATTGTTAGTCATACATCAAAATGTCACAATTGAATATCAATCACCAACAATTCCACTATCAACATATTTTTGATCATTTAGCAAGTATATTCCAAATTGCCTGTTTATGGACTTCACATCAAAACACAGATATCAAAAATATCGAGCTTACAATCTACTCTTTACCTATTATTTCTGAAATGCAAAAGTTAAATCATTGTTAAAAATATCTCACTAACTTAATATCTAATAGGAAGATGTTGAGAATGTCACGCACATTTAAAATATCTTAAATTATTTAACATGCGAAAATCCATCTGTGTTACTGTTTACATAAAAAAGCTTTTCCAAGTTCCTTGGCAGTAGCACTTAGGCTTCATTTTCCATGTTAAAGCTTAATAATCACAAAATATGGTGCATAATCTTAATAAATTTCCTTAGGAAGAATACTGAGTCCTCCTTGATTAATTATCTTTGAAATCCCCCTTCATGGAATTTAGAAACTTCAGATTTCTAAAAGGCAACTTAAGAAATAGAAAGGTTAGGACAGAGGGGAAGAGAGTGTAATTGCAGGACATAGGCCAAGGCAAAAACTAGGTTTGCAATGAACCAGTCCTTTATTGGGAATAAACACAGGTGACTGTATTCGCAAATGATAGACAAGGTTCATTTCATTTATTATTATCTGGATATATTCATTTCCAAGGGCTGCTTTTACGAAGTACCACAAACTGGGCTTAAAGCAAGAGAAATTTATTCTGTCATATTTATGGAGTCCAGAAGTCCTAAATCAAGGTGTTGGCAGGTTTGGTTTCTTCCTGTAGATTCTAGAAAAGCATCCTTTCTTGTCTCTTCCACCTTCTGGTAGCTCCAGGTGTTCTTGTGGCAGCATCAGGCCAGTCTCTGCCTCCATCTCCATGTAGCCTTCTCCCTGGGTTTCTCCTCTTATGTACATATTTCATCTATTTGATCACTCCTAATATCCCAGTTCCACTTGTGTTAAATTGTCTGGTAACAAAGTTAAATCCCATGTTTGAAGAAAACCTGGAGGCCTCATAATTCTCCTTCTGATACTTAAATTTGAATCTTTAATTCTGCACTCTAACACAGATTAAAAGTAAAAGTAATTTACTTACACACAACACACTTACATTCAACTTTCTTCCCTGAGTGTATATAAAGCCCAGAGTTGGTGGCATCCAAGTCTTTTTCCACAATACACAGCCTAGGACACAACTGAGACAGACTTATGGGGATGTCTGTCCAAAACTTGTAGTGGGGCTGGGCGCGGTGGCTCACGCCCGTAATCCTAGCACTCTGGGAGGCCGAGGCGGACGAATTGTTTGAGCTCAGGAGTTCGAAACCAGCCTGAGCAAGAGCAAAACCCAGTCTCTACTAAAAATAGAAAGAAATTAATCAGACAACTAAAAATACATACAGAAAAAAATAGCCGGGCATGGTGGCACATGCCTGTAGTCCCAGCTACTCGGGAGGCTGAGGCAGGAAGATCGCTTGAGCCCAGGAGTCTGAGGTTGCTGTGAGCAAGGCTGATGCCACGGCACTCACTCTAGCCAGGGCAACAGAGTGAGATTCTGTCTCAAAAAAAAAAAAAAAAAATTATTTTGTAAGTTGCCAAAGTGGAGGGCCATAAGAGTCATTGAACTGAGGCCGTCACCCAGTGTTCTCTCTGTCTACACAGCATGAGAAGTGGAAGGTAGACTCGAGAACTTTCCGGTGGGAGGGACTAAGTGTGCAGAGCCAGGCAGGGCAGAGGATTGTGGGAGGGTGGCAGGAGAAGAGAGGCCCTCCTGGGTCTGGCCAGGCCTCAGCAAAGTGGCTCCTGCAGGCACAGGTGGGGACTCGAGCACCACATTCCCAGGCGACCGGCCGCCCGTGAGCTGCCCACAGCGAGGCCACAGCAGGAAGCTGCGGCAACCCAGGCGGCCCCCAGGGCGCCGCCCCTGCCTGGATCCTCACTTGGCGTTGGCACTGTGCTGGGCCAGGGCAATCTCCGCGGGCACCAGGAAGAGGATATCGGTCTCAAAGTCCACCAAGTCTTCTTCTTGGTCTCCTGGGACGAGTCCTGGGCCCAGGACTCCGTGTAGACATCGAAGGCGGACTTGGTCCCTGTGGGCCCCTTGGCGATGGTGCGCCCGCTGACCAGCTTGTAGAAGGCCTCACTGCAGGGACCAAGCGGCACTGACGCTCCCTCTGTTCCAGTGGGAAGGTGTCTGCCCACCCCCCACCAGCCGGTGTGAACGTCCTCCATCCCAACCTCCCCAACCCCCACCCCCGCTAGAGCCTGCCGCCTCCGGGCTGGCCCCCAGGCCATCCTTCCCAGCAGCCCCCCAGCACGCATCACCCTGGGTCCTGCGCCCCCTGCTCACTCCGTGACATCCTTGTTTTTCGTGTTGATGACTGGCATGTCGATACCGGCAAACAAGCGGCCGTCCATGTTGTTGGTGCCTGCTGTGTAGTCAGTGTCGGCAGCGTTGGCGTACAGGTTGACAGGGTCGTGGGGGATGAAGTCTCCGTCGATGACAGGGGTGAGGCCCAGATAGTGCAGCACGGGGTCCCGGTATCCACCTGACCCTCCCCTTGGCCTCCTGGGCTGTGGGTGGAGACCTCTCCCTTCTCTGACCCAGACCAGGGTTTCTCGGCCTGGGCGCTGCGCACGTTCAGGCAGGATGATGGTGCCGTGGCGCGTCCCGAGCAGCGTCCCTGGCCTCACCCGCTCGCTGCCAGGAGCACCCTCTCCCCAGTTGGTGATAATCAGCGTCTCCAGACTTTGCCACAGGCCCCAGGGGGAGAGCCGCTGGTCTAGAAGCCAGGTCTGTCTTCTTGCCTCAGTGCCACCCTCTCTGTCCTCCCTCTCTTCTCGCTGGCCTGAAGTCAGGAAGGAGAAAGACCCAGAAGCAACTGAGGGAACTGACGGGGAGGGAGGTAGCCGAAGGCCTGCATTGCCCTCCTGCCCCCTGAACTGGCCCTGGAGGACCAGGCAGCCGGCTGGCAGGGGCGAGGTGCGCTGGCTGTCATCGATCTTCTTCCGGTGGGCCTGAACTGCCGCTGTTTGTCTTGCCCAGCGCACAGGCTAGTTCATGGTAGGCGGAGATGCAGGTGGCGGCCTGCGCTGCCCTTCGCCTTAGAAGGAGGAGCAGGAGAGAACTGCCGCCCACCAGCCGATGCTGACACTCAGGCGTCTGCAGACGGCCCCAAGCCTTCCTGGGCACAGAACAGTGGAGCCAGAAGGGCCAAACGCCACCCCAGGTGTTCAGTAAATGATTGCTGAATGAATGAATGAATGAATGGCTGTGCAGCACACAGGCTTTGGGGCTGAGGTCTGTGGATCTCCCCAAATTCTTTGCTGTTTACTGCATATGTGTGCATTGTTGGGGGAGTGGGCTCCAAGCGCTCATCAGCTCCCCAAAAGGAGACGTCCGTGACTCAGGGAGGATAGGAAGAAAGAATGCTCCCCACTTACAGCTACAGCCACTGAGGCCTGTCGGGGGGCTGGCAGTGAGCTACCTGGGGATGCCAGCAAGTGGGTGCCTGTGCCCTCCCCGAACCTTGAGACCCCATGCACCGCCTGGCAGTGCCCACGCACACTCCATGCCTGTCAGAGGCAACTTATAGGCCAGCGTCGGGGCTTGGGGGTCAGTAATCATCAAGCACTCGGTCATCCTGGCGGTATCGTCCACAGGGCAGCCCACCTTCTCAGCAATCTGGGAGCGAGGCAAGGCAGGCAGGCAGGTGAGACCAGTGCTCAGGCGCAGGACAATGTGGGGCCAGGAGGGGTGCAGGGCAGCGAACGGAAACGAGGAAGCCCCTGGCCCATCCGGAGTGAGCGCCTGCCCGCCCGCCCTCTGCCACTTACCTTTGTGGCCCAGAAGAGTGGATTCTTCTGGATGACCCAGGGGCTCAGCGCCACGCCGCTCTGGCTGATGGCTCGCTGGATGAGGCCCTTGTTGTAGGGGGAGAGGGTCTGCGACACCCAGAAGTCCCGTCACCAAGCCTGCAGCCCACCCTGCCCACCCCAGGCTCAGCCGAGGACACCCCAACAGCTGAGCCCCAGCCCCACCCCCACCAGCTCCCTCCCAAACCCGGGGGCAGGCCGTCCCTCCAGGGGTCCCCAGACCTGCAGAGAGATGCTGGTACCTCCAGCCAACTCCCCAAAAAGGGTGATGCTTTTGGGGTCCCCCCAAAGGCCGCGATGTTCCTCTTCACCCCGGCGATGGCCATGTGCTGATCCCGAAGGCCACAGTTACCTGGGGGCAGTGCAGGGGGAGGGCCTTCATCAGGGACCCTCCGTGGCGGGGATGGGGTGCTAGAAATGAGCAGGTGTGAGTCGGCGTGGGAGGGGCGGAACGGTCCTCCACAGCGTGGACACCCCGGCAGAGCCCAGGATGGGGGACGGCAGGTCCCCAGGGTGTGGAGGGGGGGAGGTTGGGGCAGGGCAGGGAGCAGGAGGCCAGGCTCCCGAGTGTCCCCTCCCTGCTGCTGTCCCTCCTGTCGCCTGTGCCCTGCGGCGTCGGTGTCTGCTGTGTCTCTCACCTCAGTCTGTCATTTTCTGTCTCGCCTGGCCTCTCTCTGAGCCTCCGTCTGTCCACCGTCTGTCTGTCCCGAAGCCCCTTTGATTTCACAGCTGCGAAGGGGCTCCTGTGTCTCACGACTCAACTCCAGCTTCTGGGCCTTTCTGTGGGACTGTCAGGAGCTGTCTGGGGTCTGGGGCTGAGGTTGGCGTCCCCAGTGCTGAGGAAGCCGAGGGGCCAACGCGGTAGTTGAAGGTGACCACGATGACGTTGCCACGTGTGGCTATCTCCTCCCCATCGTACAGGTAGTTATTGAGGAAGTTGGCCCCGTGGCCAGCCCCCATGAGGAGGGCGCCTTCGTAGATCCAGGCCATAACGGGCAGGTCCTGGGAGACTGAGGGGGCGAGCGGTTGGTGACCCCCGACACCTTGTCCGGCCCTCTCCTGAGCAGCAGGTGCCCCCCACCCTGAGGCCATGGCTGGGAGGGACACGTGGGGTGCTACCCTGCTCAGGCTGGGGGACCACCAGTGGGAGCCCCTCCCATCTCTGAGCTTTTCAGGCAAGTTCAGCCTCGCTGGTCTAAACACAGCCAAGAGCAGGGCCGGGGCTCTGGCTGCTTGAGGGGTTCCCATGGGAAGTGGGGGACCCAGATGTTGAGGTAGAGGCAGTCTTCATCCCCGTAAGTGCTGTCCTGGGTGATAGTGGCCTGCAGGTATCGCTTCTTGAAATCCTTGGCCTTCAGGGTCCCTGCGGGCGGTGGGAGGGGCTGGAGTGAGGGTGGTGGCCGCCGCACCAGCCCCAGCTCAGGGCAGGTCCAGCACCCGCCTGCTCCCACCTTGCCAGCCAGGGTGTGGCTGGGGGTTCTCCAGGGCCTTGGTGGGGGCGGCGAAGGGGATGCCCTTGAAGATGTCGACAGAGTCGCCCAAGAGGCCAAGCTTCTTGTTGACACCTTCCACGAAACCTCCTTCCGTGTATACCACGCCCAGCTGGGAGCGAGAAGGGTGAGGCCGGCTCAGGCCTGATTGGTCCGAATGCAGAGGGAGTGACGTGAACAGGCTTCGAAGGGGACAAATCCGCACCTGAGGCCAAGGCAGGACTCCCTACCACTCACCCCTATCCCAGGGGGTGTCAGCTCCCTCAACTACTAGTGTTCCCACTGGGGAAGCCTTCCGAGAGGGGGGTGGAGATTTGGGCTCTGGCTGCCTGTGACATTGAGCCTCAGTTTCCCCATGTGTAAGACATGTGACAACAGTGTCTCCCTTGTGGCCTGTTTGCATCAGATGGGAGGCCTGTCCACCGTAGTGGACGCTCACTGTGCACTCGGCATTTCAACCCAGCCGTGAGCTTCCCGAGGGTCCTTCTTTCTTTCTCCTTCCCTGTCTCCCCTAACGGAGCCCAGCTGGCTGGGCAAGCCGTTGGCGGCCCGATGCCCGATTATTAGGGTTGTTGCTCCTATAAAGCTTCAGAGTCCCTGTGCACCCTGCTGGGAAACACCTCACTGGGTCCCGCCCCCGGCCATCAGCACTGCGGCCGTGTGCCAAGGCACCCAACCTCACGAGGGGCTTGGAGGCTGGCACTCCTCCGCCCACTGTCCCTGGGGGAACCCAGCCTCAGAAGCTCTCCTGCTGCCCGTCGCTGTGCTGGGAAGCATCTGTCTGTCCCGTGCCGCCTCTGTGTGTCCCTGGTAAGTGGGGGACCGCTCAGCTTGCCTGGGCAGCGTGCGGTGGGGGCAGATCGCTGCTGCCCGCTTCTCACCTGTGCCAGGCTACAGGTGGGAAGCACAGGGCAGCCCACACCCCCAGGCCCAGCCGGGGTCCTAGCGGCCCTCTGAAGTCTAGTCTGGGCGCCCCCCACCACGCTGGGGTGGGAGAGTGGGACAGCCGGAACTGCAGCGAGGAAGCAGCCGGAAGTGACGCCTGCAGGCGCCTCGGGCAACACCTGCAAGGCATCCAGCCTCTTTGTTCCCGCCCCATCCCCCAAAGGGGCAGAGGGCCACGGCAGGAGGGGCGGAGAGCAGAGCATGACTGGGCGGAGAGACAGCAGGTCAGAGAACAGCACCGGGGTCCCCTGTGCGAGTCCTTCCTCACGCGTGGAAGGGCAGACGTATGGGTGCCCGGGGAGCTCGCGCGGCCTCCTGGCTCTCACTCGGGAGGGATCCAGGCGCAGGTGGGCGGGGGCGACTCCCCTTGGGAGGAACACGAAGCCGAGGAGCGCTGGGAACCAGACCCCTGCGTTGGGGTGAACTAGGTCTCGGTTCCCGTTCCAGAACGGGAAGTGGTGTCTGTGTGACGCTGGCAAGCTGCTTGTCTGTGAAATGGGGACGTTGACCTCAGGGGGTACTCAGCAGAGGGAGCTCACAGGGGACGGGGCATGTGACTTCTGGGACAGAGAGGGCCGTGGCTGCTGGTAGAGTTGCCAGCCTCAGCAAACAAAAGTGCAAGGGGCCCAGTTCCATTTGGATTTCAGATAAACAGTGAATGGTTTCTTAGTATAAGTAGGTTCTAAATATTGTGTGGGGCAAACTCACACCAAAAATTATTGGTGGTTTGACTGAAATTCAAGTTTAACTGGGCACCACCACGAAAGGGAACGCACCCAGGAACCACCTGTGGCACTGGTGTGGGTTCTCCTTCTTGGGCCTGTGACTCCATCTGTCTTCCCTCCTCTAGGCCCTGTCCCCACAGTGACCAGTCCTGGTCCCGTGGCGGGAGAGAGAGGGGCCCCTGCCCCTGCCGGGCTCTGGCTTACCTTCGCGGCGCTTGCCACCACCCAGCAGCAGGTGAGGCCCAAGACAAGCAGCTGCAGGTGCGCCATGGTGTGGGTCTGCCTCCAGGCGCCCTCCCTGCGGGCCTCAGGTATTTATGGGGCCTAAGCCAAGGTCACATGCGTGTGCACGTGCTCTGGGACACACACAGACACACATCAGTGCAGAGATGGCCCGTCTTTCCCGGGGCCGGCTGCTCCTGGGTGCCCTGGTGCCCACAGTGCACCTGTGCAGGTCACTGCCCACCTGGGAGCAGAGGCAGGTGGCGGGTCGAGGGGGAGCTGCAAGGCAGGGACCGGCTGGGCTCGGCGCGACCCTCGGAGAAACGGGCATGCTTCCTCTCTAGGGATCCACAGGGATTCACAGGGATCCGGGCATCTGACTTCTGGGACAGAGAGGGCTGTAGCTACAGGGCACCAGTGTGGTTGGCACTTGTTATCTCCAGGAGCTTTCAGTGAGGGCCCCTGCAATCCTACTCCAAGGGTGTGGGGGAGATGTCACTATCCGGCGTGATGAGTCCCGGGAAGAGGACAAGAGGCTCTGGGTAGACACGGAGGTGGCAGTGATGCAAGGGGGCTCTAGCCCAGCCTTAAGGGCTTCTCTGAGGAAAGAAAGGGCCCAAGCAAAGGCCCTGGGGCACACACAGGCAGAGAGAGACAGAGACAGGGAGGGCAGGAGGCAGAGGGGGAGGGGAGAAGGGAGGGAGAGAGGGAAAAGTGAGCACAGAGGTCTGAGGTCATAGCAGAGGAGGCCGCTACTGTTTTCTGTGAACATGGGTTACCCTGGTAACCAGAAAAGCTTGAGAAAAGTGAAAGACCACCATGAACAGTCTTACGATGGTGCCTTTAAGAAGCTCAGAGCATCTGAGGTCACCTCTCACAGAAGACACTCAGATGGTGGCCCTGCCGACCGTGCAGTGCTTTTCTGTGATGGGGACAGTGGCAGTAGTGGCCCCAGCCCTCCCAGTCGATGGCCCCTCTGTCCCAGCCCTGGCTGCCCCTTCCGGACCTGGAGCCTGTGCTTCCTACACCCACCGCAGCCCCGCCTACGCCACCCCTGCGGCACAGCCAGGGCTGCGTCGACCTGCAGATCCACTGCTGTCCCTCGGTCTGCCAGCGCCCAGACCTTCTCTGGGCTTAATGGGCAGAGGGGGCCGAGAAGGGTGGGGAGGGGTGGCAGGGAGAAGCGAGGGAGAAGGGGCCCTGCAAGTGTGGCCTTGGTACTGCCCAGGAGGAAATGCATTTACACCCACCTTTTGCCCAGTTTAATTTTGAGAACCTGTTCTTAATAAAGGAAGTCGTTCTGAGCTGGGGGTGGGAGGATGACCTTTTGTGCTCAAGGACAGTCATTGCAGCCTTGTTTATAGTGGCTGAGCAGGAAAGGGGAGAGACAAGGTTGGGGAGAGGGTTGGGGACGGAGGGGAGGGAAAAGGAGGCCTGCTTTTTGCTTTGTTTTTGTTTTTTAGAGACAGGGTCTCAGCACTATGTTGCCCAGGCTGGTTTCAAACTCTTGGCCTCAAGCAATCCTCCTGCCTCAGCTTCCTAGAGTGCTGGGATCGGGCCACTGCACTCCAGCCTGGGCAACAGGGCAAGACCCTCTCTCAAAAAAAGAAAAGAAAGCTACTGTAAACACGTATTTGTGTGGACATAAGTTTTCAGCTCCTTTGGGTAAATACTAAGGAGTGTGATTGTCAGATCATATGGTAGGAGGATGTTTTATTTTTTAAGAAACTGACAAACTGTCTTCCAAAGTGGCGGTACCACTCTGTATCCCCAACAGCAATGAGCGAGAGTTCCTGTTGCTCCACTTCCTCACCAGCATTTGGTGCTGTCAGCTTTCTGGATTTTGGGCATTCTCATGTGTGCAGTAGTATCTCAATGCTTTAATTTGCATTTCCTTGATGACATACGCTTAGGATATCTTCTTATATGCTTATTTGTATATTTCTTTGGTGTGGTGTCTGTTAAGGTCTTGGGTTCTCTTATTGTTGAGTTATAAGACTTCACTGTATATTTTGGATAACAGCCCTTTATCAGGTATCTTTCACTAATATTTTTTCCCAATCTGCGACATGTCTTTTCATTCTCTTGATAGTGTCTTTGGCAGAACAGAAATTTTTAATTTTAATGAAGCGCGGCTTATCGATTCTTTAGTGGATAGTGCCTTTGGTGTTGTGTCTAAAAAGTCATTGCCAAATCCAAGGGCATATATATGGATTTGCTCTTATGTATCTTCTATAAAATAGAAGGTACAGTTTTGTGTTTCACACTCAGGTTCGTGATCCAATTTGAGTTAATTTTGGTCAGGGGTGTCAGGTCTGTGTCTAGATTCATCTTGTCATGTGGCTGTCCAAGTGCTCCAGCACCACGAGGCCCACATTCTACAATGTGGGTGGCTATCAGTTTATTTAACAAGGGGCCCCACATGGTCCTGCACAGAGGAAGTGATCAGTGAACACTGAGGAGTGAATGTCCCCAGATACCCCAAAGAGACTAACGTTGTCCATCCAGTAACAGAAGTCGCCAGCTGGCTTTGTGGATACATTTGTTCAGTGTGTCCGTTAGTGGATCCTGCTTTTGAGAACTCACTTTCTGGGGCATTCATTTCAACCAAAAGAGATGTGGCTAACACGTGAGGTCTCGGGACCTCCTTGGAGCCCTGGGCGCCGGCCCTGGTGTGGATTGTGCGGACCCGCTGCGCCACAGCCCCGGGCGCTTCTCTGACTCCTTGGTTCTCACAAAAGGCTGGGACAGGGAAGTCAAGCAAAACTAGGGGCCGTGTGTGGTTGTCGCACATCGACCGCCCTGTGGTAATTCAGTGGACAAAATTCAATCTCAAAGTCCAGACTTGCTGGAAGTATCAAAGTTTTAGATTGATAAAAGTGATAAAGGAGAAACTAACTGAAATGATAAAATAGCACATAGAGCTCAGGCAAATAATTTTTTTAAAAAAATTGTTTTTGGGGGCGCTGGAAAAACAGTTTTCCAAAGGAAAGTTTTCCTGTGAGGGCAAGCGCACGTGTGTCGACGTCGCACAAAGCAGAGCTGCAAATCAGACACAGGTCCAACCCCGCCACCGCCACCTCCAGCCGTGTGGCCTGGGCCCGTCGTCTTCAACCCCTCTGAGTTTCGTATTTCCCCGGTATCTTCCCACGAGGAAACTATCGGTGAGAAGGTCTTGGCACAACAAATATTAGAGTCTATACTTCTAATTGTTTATAAGATGCTCTAAAAGGAACACCTAAACTCTGATTTCAGGCAAAGAAACATCCATTTAAAAGTTGTAGGGGACCTATCAGTAAATGGCCTAAACACACAGAGAAGTTACTTGAGTGACTACTTGGACCTGGAAGCACAATCGTGTATCTGTAGCAGAGTTTACCTTGAGGAGAAAGAGTAGAGCAGTCTCCAGCCGTGCTACCCTGAGCGCGCCTGATCTCGTCTGATCTCGGAGGCTACGCAGGGTGGGGCTTGGTTAGTACTTGGGTGGGAGAAAGAGCAAAGCAACTTAAACCATCCTTAGTAGCCTTATTATTTTATCATATATTACTTTATGTAATTTATAATTTGTTATTTAAATTCATATGCTTTAAATGTCATCATTATGTGACTTATTATAATATCTATTTTGAAACTAGCATATGTATGTTATAGGAAAAAGAAAACAAGTAGTTATGCTGGTGTTGCCGGAACTCAAGACATTCAGCACACACAGGTGAAAAAAGAAACAAGTGGAAAACTAGAGAAGTAAAACCCTGTAATCTTACATTTGAATTGGAAAATATCTGCATGGATTCATAACTTGTTTTTCTCTTTGTGAAAAAAATACATTTTTCCTAGCTCTATTCAAAAGCCCTAGCAGTAAGGAAGCCCCACCCACACTGGGGTGGCTCCACACCACTCACCCCAGGGAGGGCACCCTGGCCTGGGGCAGGAGACGCCTGGGGCCCTCGTGGCAGCGGAAAGCCAGGCACCAGGGACCAAGGGTTGTGTCAAAGGACTACAGAAGCAGACCTGAGGCTGCCCTCTGGCCAAAGATGGACAAGTTGGGCACCAACATCCTGCGACTGACAGAGGCAAACCTGAGAGCTCCCCTGGAAGCCCAGGACCCCCGCCCCACCCCACCCCATCATCACTGGCCACGCGAGGCACTCACTCATTATTCCGAAAACTGGTGGCGGGGAGAGTTAGGCATTTCCCCACCTTTCCTGTCCAAATGGCATTTCGGGTCATCAAATAGATGACGAGGAAGAGTCATTTATGGAATTCCAGCTAATAAATGCATAAGGACAACAGGATTCTAACATTTTGCGACCCCTAAGGAGGTGGTATGTGCAATCATCAAGCATTGTTAGAACCACTAGATAAAAGACGGCTGCATCAGGGTGGCAGCTCCCGGACCCGCTGGTCAATCGTAGTGTCACCACAGGGACCCAGCAGCCGTCCTGCGCCTCCGACTGGATGCACCGCCTAGGAAGAGGCCTAAAACCCGAATCCGATGGAGCCTCGCCCAGTTCACAGGAAACACAGGGGCGGGAGGAGCACGTCCGCCACCACCGCATGGAATGACCAGCCTGTCTAGAGCGGGGACGTTCTATAGAACAAGTGACCTGTTTGACAAAGGAATGGTAGCACTGGTTGAAGGCAGCGAGTTCTCGCTACTGAGTGTTTGGTCGGCTACAGAGCAGACCCTTGTTCCGTTCCCCTCTTCTCACTACCATACTTGACCGATCTGAGAAAATGAAGATGGATGAATTGCATGCACATGGCGCAGGTGGCAGTTTTGCCACAGGCTCAAGGAGACACAGCAGCCATGCGCAGAGCAGGGTCCTGGCAGGTCAGCTGGCCTGCTCCTCCCCAGGCAGGTTCCCAGGACGGCCAGGAGCCAGTCAGCAGGATGGGGCCTGCCTGAGGCATGTGGCTTCAGAATCAGTGTACACCAAGCTGCTAAGAGGACTCAGGGTCACACTAAGTGGTGGGGTGACAGCCCATCTCTGGCTTGGGTGCTGCCCTGAGGCTGTGGGAGGCAGGCTTGGCTCTACGGGGGCCTCAGCAGGGTCTTTTTCCCAAACTTGTCAAGAACACATCCATTTGGAGAAAAAATGAGTCCAGGCTTGAGGTCCTCTTGGCTGCCCTCACCCTACCCTACTGGAGGTGGGGGCATGGGCCAGCACTGCCAGCACGAGGTCACTGAATGCAGGAAGGAACAAATGAAGGCACTAAGGGAACCCCAAGTCCCAGGCTAGAGGAAACCGCCCCATGGCTCTAACATTCCAACAGAGAAGCCAAGACTCCTCAGGAACATTGATTTAATAGGACAATTCCAGCTGGGCATGGCCTTTGCCAAAGATACCCCAAATGGATGGGGTCCACAGACAAGGACAGCCTCTGGCCACAGTGACTGTGGACCGGGCTCCCCAAACCGCCTCTGCCACCAGAGTCACGAGACCCCAGCTGAGACCAGCCCTGCCCGAGGTGCGCCATCTCCACCTGCAGCTGGTCCCTGGCTTGTCTCAGCCAGAGAGGTGGTAGGTGCCGGCTCGGTGCCGGCTCAGTGCCGGACGCTGGGCTGATTCACATGTGCGCAGAGCCAGAGGACAACACGGAGCAGCAGGTCACACGTGGCCAGCGCTGGGTCAGCGGCACCCTTTGTTGGGATCCCCAGCTTTCCTCAGAGGGGGCTCCTAAGGCCATTGGCTCTGTGTGGGTGGCACGGGGGAGCTATGGCTTGCCCTGGCTCCCTCATTAGGCCGGTCACCAGTCTGGCCTGGTCAGGGAGGCCCAGCCTTGGGCCCAGGGCCCTGTCACACGTAGTCCAGAATCTCCGTCTCCATCTCGTTTTCACTGCCGTCCGACGGCTTGAAGTCCTCCTCCTCCTCCTCCTCCTCCTCCTCATCGTCCTCCTCCTCGTCTTCTCCGGACTCGTAGGTCAGCTGCTCTTTCCCGCCGTCGGCCTTGCTGGGGCTGGAGAAGAGAGCTGGGGCGAGGAGAGGAGACAAGGCCAGTGTGTCCCGACGCAGGCTCCGAGGAGTCCGCTCGCCGCTACCGCTGGGGGGAGGATGGGCTGGGGGCACGGGGTGTCTGTAGTTTAACAAGCCCTTCAGGGAACACTGAGGCAGGCAGCTTTGACAACCACTTTCCCAGAGGGGCCACAGGCAGCTTCAGGGACCCATGGACCCCCCAGGAGTATACACCCCATTTTTCCTGGGAGAAGGTTCATTACCTCAGAGCCTTAATCTTGATGATCAGAACCTAAAGGAGGCCCAGTCCACGTCCCAAACAAGGCTAAGAACCCCCGCTCTGGTTGGGTCTGTGGGGTGTGGCTGGTCCAGGCCTCCCCACAAGCCTGGGGGGAACCCCTGAGAGGGCCCAGCTCTCCCCAGCCTCACCAGGGCCACAGCCCGCAAGCGCTCACCCACCTCGCTTCCTCAGTGCTGGCACCTCTCCCTGCCAGGGCTGCCAGGCCCAGGAGGGAGCCAGGCAACGCAGTGCGGAGCGGCTGCCACGGCTCCCACTGTCCCTGCCCGCCCATGAAGAAAGCAGAGGCAGAGCGTGCCCGCATGTGGCTGGAAGATGTGGGCTGGTGTCAGGGCATGCGGTGGGGGCCGACTGCAGGCCAGGCCAGCTCCTGCTGTAGGCCCCAGGCTGAGTGCCACAACCCCGGCCCCAGACAGCCTCAGCGGGCAGCGCTGGCTCCTAGGCTGGGCCCTGACTCACAGGCCTCCCTCCCACCAGGGGCAGGGGCAAGATAAACCCACTTGGGTGCAGTTTCTTGGAAATGGGTCCATTAGGGACACTTCCTGTCCCCAGAGTGGGTCCCCAGGCATCTGGGGCCTCCCTTCACCCCAAGCAGTTCTCACCAGGCCTCTTAGAGCGGATAGTCTGCCGGGTCATGAGGGACATGGCATCCCTCAGGTCGTCGCTGGTCTTGGGGAGGCACCACCCATCACGTTCTGTGCACGAATTCTCCGCCCCATCATTGCGGTGAATGATCTTCTGCAACCTGGGGGCAGGGAGAGGGACCGGGGTATAAAGTCCCCGGGTGCCGGTATCCGGTTTTGGCAGAGGGGAGCTGTACTGAGAAAAACAGCACTGAGCACAAAGCCTGCAGAGCTGAATGTGGCACGAGGGGCATGTGTGAGAGCTGTGCGCTCCCAGCTGGGGTCCTGAGCCTGGGTGGTCCCGGGACCCCGGGCCCTGCCCGCAGAGCTGGGTGTGTGCCTACGAGTGTGTTTCTGCTGAGTCACGGCTTTCATCAGAGCTCAAGCCGCAGTTAATGGGCTCCTGCCTCCCCGTCCAGTGCCTGACCCCTACAGCTTTTTAAACTTTACTAAGAACAAGCAGATAAAAGGTTTCTGGGATCTGAACAGCCCCAGGATTAGGACCCGCCTCATGGACCTTCATGTGGGCAATGGAGGGGGAGAGGCAAAGACACAACCACAAGAATGGCCTCTGCCCAGCGCGGGGTCACCGCTCAGAGTGCAGCCACGGTGCGGGCCACCGGGCAGGGCAGGGCTCTCGGCAGCACGAGCCGCCCAGATGGGCGAGTCTCCTTGCAGAGAGTAAGGCTGACGAGAAGCGGAAGAGCTGGCAGCCAACACTGTGATCCTGGCAGTTTCCTAGCACTCCCCGAGTCCCACGGGCCTCCCAGCGTCTCAGGGCCCCTCCCATACATACTCTTCCACGTTCAAATCGCACAACTGGTAGAACATTTGTCGATAGGGCGGCAGGCCCCCCTCCCGGAAGATGTAGACCGAGTCCTGGTGAAAGGAGAGAGAGAGAGAGAGAGGGAAAGTGAGCTGGAGCCCCTGGGGCAGGCGGTATTGGAGAACCCCACGCTGCGCTGCGGGCTCCCGTGGGGGATTCTCCAAGGAGTTGGCTGGCCACCAGCACCAGGTCAGGCAGACAGGCTGGAAGGATGGTGAGCAGATGTGCAGAAAACAAACTCTGACTCCCCAGGAGGTTCTGGGAGGGAGAGGAAGCAGCCAGGCCCCCACGGGGCCACCAGGAACCTCGAGGCGCCTGTGTGATGGCCACGGTGCTTATGGTACGGTGCCGGGCTAGTCTTGTGCTGGGCTCTGCTCTCTGCGTCTCCCTGCACAATCTGACCTGTTCATTCCTCATCAACTGCCCCTATTGATCATCCTATGTCCCCCACGCTGCCTTGACATCTTGTATGGGAGGAAAGCAGGGTTTAACGAGCGTCGGTTTTCTCCTCTCCCTGCCTGGGCATGCAGTCCTGGAGGCAGGGACGATGGCCTCTAACGTGAGAGTCCCTGAGAAGGAGGCCACGCAGGCCGTGACATGGTTCCCCTCCCCTTGAAGACAGCAAAGGTCTGGAATACCTGGAGACGCAGGCACGGGGCCCAGCAGCACTGATGACAGCCCGTCTCTGCTGCATGTACATGCTGCCACCCACTACCCTAGGCAGGTGATTCCAGGGTGGGGACGCGCCCTGCCTGGCCTCCCCCAGGACCGTGGAGGGGCTCATGGGGGCCCCAGTGTGGGGGAGCCTTTGGGAACTGCCAGCTCCTGCTGGGTGACCACACGACGAAATCATGAGCCTGAGAGGCTCCTGCCCGTCCTGGTGCCGTGCCCAGCCCCCAGCTGTAGCCCGGCTGGTCTGCTCTGGCTCGGCGCTCATGTGAGTGCCCGACTCCCACCATTCCAGGGCTATCACGTGGCTCGGTGGGGCCCGAGCTCACAAAGGGCAGCCACACACAGCTCCTGGTGTCAGGTTTCCCTCTGAGACATGTCGCCACCTCTTTGCGCAGATGGTCCTCAACACCCATGGCCCTGGTGGCTTGTACCCCAGGTTCTCTTCCTCCCAAAGCTGGGGTCAGGCCAAGGTGCTGGGAGAGCAGAGCTGCCCCAGACCCCCCAGATGGTACCCACAGGGCACGCGGCCCCGAGAGTGAGGAGCCTCATGTCCTCCCTCGGCCTTCACCCTCAGCCAGCCAGAGGCTGCTCCCTCTGGGGGCTCATGGGGCACCCACCTTCAGCTTGTACTTGTTGAAGGTCGATTTCCGAGCACCGGTTGTCCCTGACGGGCCCAGGCCCTGCTTTAGGTCATGCATGGTGACGAGCTGGCTGGCTGCATGGGGACAATGGAAGTGCTTTGGCACGTGGGGGTGGGGATGGAGGTGTCTCTCCCAACCACCCTACCCTGCCCCCCACCTGCCCACCCACCTCTGTGAGGAGAAGTGGCCCCAGGAAGTGCCTCCCCATCTGCTGTCCAGAAGCCCCCATCCTTGGCGTTGGCATGAGGGTCAATCACTCCTGACCCACAGAGCGACCCCGCGGCACTTACGCGTCTTTTTGACGGTGATGGGGAGGCTGTAGTTGTAGGTGCTGCGCTTCGCTTTGACAGGCAAGTCGCTGGGGGCGTAACCTGCAGGCGAGGGTGGGCGTGTCGGGCAGGCGGGCACAGGGCCCATCTGCAAACGGCACTGGCTTCACGCTGGAGGGGGGACCTGGGTTCCCAGGGCCAGCTCCTGAGAAAGGTGACCCCAGGCCACCAAGCACGCCACTGGAGTGACAGTCACCAAGGTGGCCCAGCACTGCCCACAGGGCGGGTGCACTGTGGAGCTCACTGCAGTCCTGGGCTTTGACACTCACTAGTCCCTGGCCACGTCACAGGACCACAGGTCACCGTGAAATGAGTGAATCGGGACTGTGGTTCAGGAACGGAGGGTCAGCAGTGGGGCGAGGGCAGAGCTGAGCCTGCGTTTCACTCTCTCCTGCACCCAGAGTATTCTCACCCGGGGGGGGAAGCTTTCTTTCTCCAAAAGAGCAAGGTCTTATGACAAAAGAGAATGCCAGAAACTGAAAGATACAAAGAGAGAAAGCAAGCAAGCTAAGCTTTTAGTATTTTTTACCGTATTTCATTCCGCAACGGATTCGGAAATCAAGGACTTGATAAATCTTGGCATCTGGGTTTTTTCGGGGGTCATACCCAAATCGGATCCACAGGCTTCGCCAGGGGCCTGTTATCTGGAGACAGAGCAGGTGGGACATGAGGCGAAGTCAAGGCCCAGGCCCCGGCAGTAAAGAGCCCTACGCCGAAGCAGGGCAGCCTGAGCGCCGGGGACACAGCTCTGGACGCCCAGCTCAGCCCTGCCGTGGGCCTTTTCAGTCCTTGGTCTTCCTGTCAGACGGAGGTGACAAGAGCACCCTTTCCCACGCTTTTGGGAAGGATCAAACGAGATAATGCCCATGGCGCCTTTACCATGGTGACTGGCACACAGCAAGCAGCCGATGTCCCTGCTGTCCTAATGGATGGGGTATCTTACCTCCAAACGGTGCTTCTGAAGTACTTACATCAAGAAGCCAATGCCACGTGACAGAGAGGGCCCTCTGGAGTCTAGAGCCCGAAAGGGAGGGAGGACCGACTCTCTCACGCCCGCCACTCATCGCCAGCCCTCACGGTCACGCCACACACTGGCCTCCCCAAATGCTCTGCGTGGGTGCCTCGGCAGGGAGGATCCCTTTCTCATCCGCACCGTTTGGAACCTCAGTTGTGACACTCACTCTCTATCCCCCTCCTAGACCCACAGAACCCATCAACACAGGTGGGGGGAGCTGAGGCAGCCGCTGTGGGCAGCGGCCTGGGCCCTGCAGCCAGACAGGCTGGGCTCTGCCACTTGCAGCTGGTGGACATGGCACATCATGGTCATGCCACCTCTCTAAGCCTAGACTTGTCCTTAGAATTAAAAAGGGACCCCTGCTGCCACCTCCAGGGAGGAACAAAGGATCTGATGTGCACACAGTGTTTAACCAGTGCCAGAAAGTTCTCAGGTCATCCTATGTTGCATAATCTCTTTACTTATAAGTCAGGTAATTAATCTTTTATCCCAAAATCATCCAAATATGGCCAAATAAGTTATTAGGAGCTTGTGGAGAGCCCCCTGGACTCCGGGAGCTGGAAACCTTTTTTGTTGCCTTTAACAAGCTATCTCAGGGTGCCAGGCTGGGGAGAGGTGCAGGATGCAGGGGTTGGACAGGGGCCACCTGCTCTCACTGCAGTTCTAAGACATCACATCGGGGACCAAGGCCCATGCGGCGAGTGTGCAGCCGACACTTACCATGTAATAGGCCATGTAGGGAAGCAAGACCTTGAGCTTGTCGGGGTGGACACTGATGTTGGCCTTGACGGCGTTCCGGGACCAGATGGGACGGACGTCAAACAGCTGGGGAAGGCCAAGGGCAGAGGCTGAGATGAGCCCAGCAGCTTCCGCCCTCCTGCCCCAGGCTCCCCGGCACGAGAGGAGTGGGTGGAGGGCAGGGGCTGGACAGGCCGAGCCCGGCCCCGAGACCCCTGCACTCACTCACTCCCTCCTCCTGCCCTCAGCAGCCTGGGCTGATGCCTGGCATGTGCAGGTGTGTGGCCTGGGGGCCTTGCAATGACCACCAGGGACATGGTCCCCGTCCTCATACAGCTCACACTGCAGCAGGGGAGCAGGGAGAGGGGGGCGTGCCGGAGCTCCAGGACCCCCGAGCAGCCCCAACCTAGAGGGCAGGTGCCTGAGGTGGGACTCCACCAAGGCTGAAGGGGACAGCCTGGCCCAGGGAGGACAGCAGAAGGCCAGTGTGGCCAGAGTGTGGAGAGCCAAGGCAGAAAAGTCCTCGGGAGCCAGTTTGGGAACATGGACTGTGTCCAGAGGATGAGGGGGAACCACAGACAGTGCACCCCAGGGACTGCCAGAAATTCAACAAGGTACCCACACAGTCTCTGGCAGAAGAAACCTGCCCCCAGGAAGTGTGCAACCTTAGCTTAAGCAAGGGAAGAGTGATGCGCCTCACTGTCAACTTGCTGTCTGCACCTGAGGGGACACAACAGCCAGACGCCCAGCAGCAGGGGGTTGGACAAAGTTAAGTAAAGCCAAGCCACCACCTAGGACAGGGAGCAGCTGGGTAGACAGTGGTCAGAACCGACGCCGGCGTCGGGGGGCTGGCAGACAGGACTAACCTTCCTCAGCTCCTCCTCCACCTTCCGGTCCATGGGGTTGGTGCAAACTCTCTTCCATGTCTGGACTGCAGCCTCCAGTGGCTTCATGGGCACCTCGTCCTCCTCGAAGTTGACAAAGATGGCATTGTGGGGGCGCCGGGCCCTGCTCAGGCCAATCAGATTCTCGCCTGAGATGGGGGGGTTATTGTAGCCTTCCCTGGGGGTCAAGAGTACCAGTAAGAACAGGACCACCAAGGATGATCGCAGGCACAGGCCGGGTCAGACCAGGCAGGCACCCAGTGGCACAAGTTTGTGAGCCTTTTCCCTGGAAACCTGGGTTCGGGAGAGGACCACAAAGCTCGCTGCTGAAGGAACCTGTGTTCTCAGGCTGAGACCAAGGAAGAGAAGCAGCCGTGACTGCCAGTGCAGCTCAGAAACCGGGCCAAGGCCGAAGGCCCCAGAGGCTAGGGTGCGGGAAAGGGCACCTGTCATAAGGCTGGTGGCCTCACAACTGCACTGAGCCACACACGGATAGTACCACATAGCCAGTGACACACCGGACAGTCTAAATGCCCATCAGCCAGGAATGGTGAAATTGCTTAAGGCTCAGCCACACAGAGAACACGATTGGTTGTCAAAATAGTGACAAGAGCTATACTTACTGATGTTAACTTTTACATGACTCATGTATTTAACCCTTCAAACACTCCTACAGGGAAGGAACAATTTTCTGATGAAGCAGCTGAGGCCGCAGGGATTAAGAAACTTGCCCAGAGCCGCAGCACGGTGGGTCCGTCACCGTAACAAGGGCACCACTCTGGCGGGGGTGCCGACGTGGGGGAGATTGTGCGTGGCGGGGGGTATATGGTAAATCTCTGTACCTTCCTCTTATTTTGCTGTGAACCTACAACTGCTCTAAAAATAATCTTCAAAAGAAAAAAAACATAAAGGGTTCTAGAACTCTCTCTGTGTTGGCACAGAATACACTTAGGTAGACGTCTCTCCCAAAATACTTGTAGTGGTTGCCTCTTTAACGCTGGATGTCAAACATCAAACTTACAAAAAGCAGGGATACCAGGATAAAGAATCCCCGTGAGCCCGTCACCTATCACCACGTGGCTGATTTTGTTTCACCCACTCTCTGTCCCGACCCACAAAATTATTTTGAAATACATGTAAATTATGTCCCGGACATCACACAATTTCATCCAGGTGATTAACAGCTAATTTTCTACATGCGCACACACCCTTTGCACACGTACAGCGAATAATGAAGCGATTTGCACATTGGGAAACAAAATTCAAAAAATGAGATCAAGACAGGGTCCCCTTTTTTTATGTGCCTCCATTAGAAACTGCCCCAGACGGGTGCGACATTATCTTGTTTTCAAAGACACCCTCAAAGAAAGCCAGGCGGCCCGCCTGCGCCATCTCTGCAGGGAGAGGCCCACGGCCACCTCCGCTGTACCCCCACCGCCTCCCTCGGTGGATTCAGGCTGTGGTCTGGGCATGTCACCGTGATTCTAAGCCCATGGAGAACTGTTGGCAGGGGCTGGGGGTGCTAATGGCAAAGTCAGCAGACCCACTCTGGAGGGCTCCCCTAAGGAATAGGAGGGGCTTGACATCCTTCGGCAGGAGGGACACTACCAGGCCAGCCGTCTAGCCTCTCCTCTGCCCACCTGGTGAGCTCAGCCTCCCCAGACCCAGGGAGGGCCCCCGAGGAGGCGGCTAGGCCTCCTCCCTACCAGTCCTGGCGCACCCAGGAAGGCCAGCAGAGCAGAAGAATCAATAACAGCCTTGGGAGAAAAGGCAGGTTCTTCCCACATGGTGCAAAACCAATAACCCACATGGGGAGGAAGAAGGGCCAAGGACAGCTGCCCTCCTCCCTTGTCCCCACTCTGGAGGCTTGGGAACAGCTGTCTGCTGGCCCCCTGGGGCAGAGCAGCGACTCGGATGTTGCCATCCGGTGCCAGATGCAGGAGCCTAGAGGGTGCTCTGTTCTTCTGTATATTTTTGTTTGATTCTGACAAGAGTAAATTGCTACGTGGGGGAAAAAAATCAAAACATTTTAGAAATATATAACTTTAAAAAGGGATCATATCATTCCCTGCTTAAAACTCTCATACTAAGTATAATATACCAGAAAATCATATTCTTCATGCACTCTACATGCAAGGTTTTCAGCAGCGAGGTGACATGACCTGACTTTGTTTAGCTATATATTTCCATAGTTTTTTTCTTTCCTAACAAGCATAATTTACTCTTATGATCAGAAAAAAGGGGGGTAGGGGTGGCAGGGGATGTTACAGGTTAAACAGACCTGGGAGACATCAATCAAAAGCAACGCGTGTGGACCTTGTTTGGCTCCTAAGTTGCTTTTGAGACAATAAGGACAAACCGAACAAGGACAGGGTACGGCCGGAATCACGGAGGACCGTCGAATCTGTTCAGCATGATACTGGATTGCAGGTGTGTTTGAAACACGAGTCCTTCCCTGCTGGAGGCCGTGCGGAGCTGCCGGGTGGCGGGGAGGAGGAAATGAGCGGCAGAATGCTGCCCACTCTGGAAGCATGTGATGGGCACACTGAGGCCACGCTTTGAGGTATGTTTGAACTTTCCATACCATTCTTCCAAGGCAGAGAACAATACACCTTCTCCTGAGGATAAAATCTAAGCCCCTTACCACAGTCTACGAGACCTTCCCCTGCCACTCTCCCTGGCTCGCTCTGCTCTAGGGCACCAGCCTTCTGACACTTCTTTTGCATGTGCAGATCCCCTGGTCTAGAACATTCTCCCTGGATCTCCACCAGCCTAGCTCTGTTCTCTCTCAAGTCTGTTTCGGGTGTCAGCTCCTACGAGGTCCACCATCAGCCTGGCCCACAGCTTGCCCCATCTGACCCAGTCCCTGTCATTTCCAGCACCCATCTGTTTCTTGTGTTCTGTCCAGCTCCCTGGCCCGAGTGGTCCCTCATCTGCCGTGTGGTCCATGGACCCAAGGCTCCAGAGAGCGCCCTGGGCCGAGACCGGAGCTCTATCAGGACTTGTTGAAGGAAATATTTAATGAGGAACGAGAAACTCCTCCCACCCCCTCAGAGAAAAGTGTTCTGAGCCCAATCTTCCAGACCTTTCTAGGCTTCTATTATGAAACCACAATTTATTTTTATTTCACAAAATCTGGTGTAACATCTGCCTTTTCCATAGAGCAAGGGAGGCCCCGGGACGTGTGCCACGTCAGTCCTCAGAGCCCGCTCTCCTGAAGGCTGTGTTTCTGGAAGATTAAAACATGCTATGGAGCAGTTCTTCACTACACAGCACCCCTGTGGGCATGTTTCAGTCTTTTTCCTTCACTTTCCTTGCTCCCCAAATCTTCGCACCGGGCCCAGAGATACTCACTGAGGGCCTCTCGCAGGCCAGGCTCTGCCCTGGGCACTGGGGTACAACAGAGGCCAAAACAGGCCAAATCGCCACCTTCGGGGAGCTTGCATCAAAATGGGAAATTGTTTTAAAAATTGTCTCTTTGTATGTAATTTTAAAAACTAAAGCACATAAAAATGAGAACAGCGTGGCAGTGAGCAATGGCAAGGCCAAGGAGTGGGGAAGACGGTGGGACATGGGCACTGAGCCCGAGTCTCTCCCCCTCACGTGCGCAGCGAGGGGGACAGCAACCCTGGCAATCACTGCGAGCAGGTGAGACACACACGGCCCTGCTGCACGGGACGCGGGATGCTTGGCAGTGAAGCTCGTGGACATTATCAATCTCAGGTTGGGTGCTTTCAAACTCGCTTCCTTCTTTTCCCATACTATTCAGTCTTGGCTTTTAAAAAAAAGGAAATACTATTCCTTCATGTCAATGTGGGCTGGTCTCCAGCATAAAAATCAACATTTGACAATGCCCAGGCCTGCCTTTCCAACAACCCCTGGGGGCTCTAATTATGTCAAGAGCATCTAAATTAAAGAATTCATTTCATTTGAATTACATGTGGTCTTGGTAGGGATGTGCACTTGGGAGGTGGGGAGGCTGGTGGCGGACGGGCTATGAGCCATGTCCATCTGGCTTCTCACGACCCTTAGTGTACAAGAAACCACTGATTCCAGAGACACTGTATGCCTGTCCTCAGGTGCTTACATTCCAGAAGGAATGCAGATCATACCCAAGTACACAATAGGCAAGATCTGTGTAGAAAGTCACAGACACCTGGAGGAAGATGGCACCAGGAGATGGGCCAGGGGTTGTTGGATGGTTCTCTGAAGCCACCTCCAGCCACACATGGCAGGCCAGGAGACGGCAAACAGGTGGGGCAATGGGCGCTGAGGTTTTACAGGTGAGTGTGGCAAAAGGAGTTGGGCAGAGGAAAGATGGATTATGAAGATGGGCATGAAATCTCTTCCAGGGGCGTAGGAAGTGGGAAAGGCCTGGGGTCAGAGTGGGACATTCACAGGTGGCCTTTTTTAAGTAGTGTCATTACTAGTGACAGCAAGGTCCAAAGACTGGCTGGTCAGCAATGACCAGGGGATTAAATCAAAAAGGACGTTTTCCAGCAAGAATACTCAAGCCCCACCGCCATGTTCTCTGTACTGTAGGAGTCCCTGGGCAGGAAGCTGATCTGGTGGTCACACAGGCCACCACCTATGAAGGGGTCGTTCTGCAATCGGCTCTGCACTGAGAACTACGTGTGCTTTTTAAATTCAATCCTGGCCAGGCGCAGTGGCTCACGCCTATAACCCCAGCACTTTGGGAGTCAGAGGTGGGAGGATTGCTTAAAGCTAGGAGGTCCAGACTAGCCTCATAGCCTGGTCAACAGAGTGAGACTATTTCTACAAAAAATAGAAAAAATTAGCTAGGCGTGGTGGTGCGTGCCTGTAGTCCCAGCTACTCAGGAGGCTGAGGCAGGAGTCTGAGGCTGCAGTGAGCTCTGATCATGCTACTGCACTCCAGCCTAGTTGCCAGAACAAGACTGCCTCTCAATAAATAGACAAATGAACTCAATCCTAATACTTCTGTTCAGTAGGTACTGCTGTCATCCCATTTACAGACAGAGAACTGAGGCTGAGAGACAAAGTGGCATGTCTAAGGCTGCCCAACTAGTGAGGGGCGGAGTCCAGCCTTAGACCCAGGCCCCCTGACCACAGGGCCCTTGCTCTGACCCCAGTGCCATAGTGTGGAGGGGCCTTACCGGTGCTGCGTCTCTGGTCGGTAGAAGTAGTCCACTGGGGTGTCCAGCCGGGAGAAGATGGGTGGGGGGATGTACAGCGGCAGCTCCTGGTGGAAGAAGCCCTCCTTCTCGGGCCGCAGCATGAGCACCTTGTCATACATCGACGTGTGCCTGCCACCTGCTTCCGTGTGCACAGCCAGGTACTGGAAGTCGGACATTCCTGGGAAGAGAGGCGGGAGATGGCAGATGCCGTTGCCAGGAACGCCCCTCCAGAAGCGGGCGGCTGCTGTGCATCAATGCCCACATCCTCTCAGGGACGTGCCGAATGGGCCTTGCAGTGGAGGCTGCCAGGAAACGTGGCAGCAGCTTAAACTCTGCCCTTACAAATGCTTCTGTGAACTTGGCTCAGTGCGCTCCAAGTCACTTACATAAAAATTATTTTGGGGGGATGGGGGAGCCACGTGATAGGCAAGGATAAAGTCCAGGTCAGTGCTTAAGACAGAGTGCAAGTGAATCACCTGCGATCTTGCCAAATGCAGATTCTGAGACTCTGCATCCCTAACAAGCTCGCAGGTGAGCTGACGCTGCCGGTGCAGAACACACAGAGTAGCAAGCTGCTGCCTCACCGAGAGAGATGGAAACATGAAGTGTGAAATTTTACACTGTCATTTTTGTTTGTTTGTTTTTTGTTAGCAGAGTCTTGCTCTGTTTCCTCGGCTAGAGGAGATTTTATGAATCACCTGGAAAACCTTGTCCCACAAAGAACAGCCCTCTTTGGTGAAGACCATGTTCCACCAGAATGACAGACATTCAAGATGCCCAGCCCAGGGGACCCCAGGTCCTGTTTTTCCTTCTTTTCACTTTACTTTTCCCTTCTCAATCTTTAGTCCCTCCAGGCTCTGCCTCAGAATGACAGCTGTAACCACAGACATTTCCAAGGCCAGTAACCTGCCAGGTGCCTGGGCCCGGCCCCTGAGCAGCCATCATCTCCGTATCTCCTCCAGGGCCCTGCAGCCCCCACGGTACAGACAAGGAGACTGAGGCTGAGGGAAGCCAAAGCTCTTGCCCAGAGGACCTGGCAGAGCGCAGGTACACACGCTGCCACAGCCCGTGCTCTTTCTTATCCTGCCCCCTTCTCCACCTAACAGCCTCATCTCTGTAGGAGAGGAGCCTTCCTATCCTGTAGGTAGGAAACTTGACTGAGGAGCCCATGGGAGACATGCAGTCTGTTAAGAGTTCAAAGGAGCATGAGGTCCCAAGGGGCCAAGGCGAGCTGGGAAGGCTTTGGAAGAGGCAGCCAGCAAGACCAGCGGTGGGCAAGACCAAGAGGAGGTTCTCAAACGGGGGGGGCAAAAAGTGGAGGTCTGATCAGTTTTATTTGGCTCCACATAATGGTTTTATTAGCAAGTAGGAGATTTCTCATGGAACTCTACATTTCTAGCATAAGTACGTCGAAGATCAGTGAGCCTGCAGCTGGAAGTAGAGGAAGAAAAGCTGACAGCTGGATGGGGCTTCTGCTCTGCTGTTCCCCACAGCCCCTGCCCCCCATGCCTGGGCATATCCTGGTCCTCTTCATGTGTGCAGATGACCACATGGCTCCTACAGGCAGTTGAGATAGCAAGCCACGAGATAACCCATGCTGCAAAAGTAGATTTCATAGTTACCCTGAAATTTGTAAATGGTGGAGATGATGCCAAGGATCTCCATGTCAAATGTGACCTCGGGGTGGGCCTCGGTGCCTGGCACATCCTTCCGCCGCCTTGTCTTCTTCCTGATGCGGAGCAGCAGGCTGCTAGTACTGAAGCGGTTAGCACACACAGGGTGGCAGTACGGGTCCTTGGGCCGGAAGTACAGTTCCAGCCTCTTGGTGGGGTCTGCATAGATCTGTGTCAAGGCCAAAGAAGACAGGGTAAGGTGGCGATCAGCTAAGCAGCCAAGAAGGAGCTGCTCCTCTCTCACCAAAAGCCTGATGGTAAACCAGGTGAGCCAGGAAGGGCCAGGAGGCTCGAGTTTCATTCTGAGCTCTTAATTCCTAAAGACTCACTTTTTAAACCCAAATATCTTAGTTTTTATGTAGTGGAGAAAATGAGGATAAAGAGAGGTTGTAAAGTTGGATATAACAACCACTAATTACGTAAAAGCCACTGTCTATCAAATGCCTGTTCGGTGTGGGGCCTCATGGGTGTATTCTGGCAACACTTCATAGGAGGTATTTTCACCCTTGAGTTTACCTTTGAGGTAACTGAGGCTTGTGGAGGTGGGGGTGGGGGGGCGGAGAGAGGGCAACTTGAGCAACTTGTCTAGGGCTACCTACTCTAGGAACTACCCATCCCAAATGGTCTTGGTATTCAGTCTCATATGCAAATGTTTCTAAGTCCAAAGGAGAGTAGATCAATCAGTAATAACCATTTTGGCTCTCACTAGCTGATCTATAGCTTTTCAAGCATATGAGATTGAATACCAAGACCCTTTTGGTTCTTCTCCTTAAAAACCCTAAGAATAGTACCAATCTCATAGGGTTGTTAAGATGATTAAATATGCATCAATCATTTAGCCCGGTGCCTAACTCATGGTAAATACTCAACATGTGCCACCTATATATGAATGAATGTTTGCCCTACCCCGAGTAAGAGAGACGAAAAGAGTGTCAGATGTGTGCGGATGAAGGCACGACCAATGTGCACCAGGACAAAATCATCTTTGTGCTAGTCTGCTGGCTCCACAATACCCAGGACAAGTGCCCTTAGGAAGCACTCAGGATCTAACCAGGGAAAGAATGAAGGTCATCTGAAAGCCCTCTTCTCATGAAACACACATCTCTGAGACCTGACAGTGGGGGAATGAACCCGGCTGTGGGCCTCGCACAAAGAATGTGTTCAAGAAACTGAGTAGAATTAATGAATGAAGGTCCCTTCCTGGGCTCACACTGTAGTTGGGCAGTTAGGGAGAGTAAGGGTTTTACCAAGGTTACAAGTGAAGCAAATAAGTCAGTATAAAAGAACAAAACATGAATGACTGAGGCTCTATTGGCATCCTGTCCTTAAAGATGAGTTCAAGGCTTTTCAATATTCATAAGGGATGAGGAAGCAGCAGTTAAGAACTCAGAAGGCACAAATGAGTTCAAATCCCCATTGTACCACGTAGGAGCTGTTTGACCGAACTTCCCTGTGTCTTTATGTGAATAATGGAAACAAAAATAGTATCTAACTCACTAGACTGTTGTGAAGATTCAATTGTGCATTCAACAAATACTTATAGAACTAGGTGCTAGGAGTACAGAAGAGAACAAGAAAGGTCCCTGCTCTCATGGAGTTTACAATCTCAGGGCCAAGGGACCAAGATAGACAATAAAAAAGTGAAAACATAATTTCAGATCGGAATTAACAGGATGAAGAGACAGATAACTGCTAGAGACCACTCTAGTTAGGGTGGTCAGGGAAAACCTCTCTAAAGAAGAGACATTTCAAGATTTGGTCATGTAGAGAACTTAGACAGAAGCTCATTCCATCTCCCCTACTTGCTGTGTGAGGTTGAACAAGCCGTGTTCATCCCCTTGTAAAATGCAGACACTGACAGTTCCTACCTGGTAGGGTTCTAAGGAAGACGTAACCTAAGTGAAGCACCTAGAACCGCGCCTGGCACAGAATAAAATGTCAGCTATTACCGAGCTGCGTTCATGGCACGGATGCTGAGGCTGCGGCTCATATTTGGAAATGGGATGTAAAAGAGCCCCTAGGATCTCCCCCACAGTCCTTTCCTTCCGTTCCCGCGATTGCCGGCGATCACAGAAAGCAAAGCCCCCGCCCACCGGCGCCCGAGAGCCAGCTACACTTTCCGTTGCCAAGGAAACCACACTTCCTCCGAGTGATCCCGCCCCTCGTTGTCCGGCGACTCGGCCCCTCCCGCGGTGTTCTAAAGATTCCCAGCTTCTTACACGGGAGACGCCTTCCTCGCCGCCCAGAGTCGGCAGCATCTTAGCCACGTCGCGCACCACGCCCGGGTACTCCACACACACCATGCGCCGCTCCCGCCGCAGCTCCACGGGCACTGCAGCCCCCAGCCTCGCATCGGCCGCCTGTGCCGCCATCCCTGCCGGTCTGGCCCGGCCTGCCACCGTCCGTCTCTCAAAGTGCTCCCAGAGGCCTCGCCTCAATGGTTCCGCGAAGGACTCGTTCCGGGCTCTCTCACCGCTCGAGTCTCCCTAACTCCCCGAGCTCAGCGAGACTCAACCCTCCTAGGGAGCAAACACCCGAGAGACGACCACCATTGCCTTCACTTTTTGTTTAAAATCTAAATTAGTCCGAAGGACGGGGCAAGAACCTGTCTCTCCCACCAGCCAGCGGGAGACACGGACAGTAGGACACCACCCACCCTCGTTTTTAGCCAATGAGAACTCGAGGGCCGAGCCGAGATTTTAGCCAATGAAAGTTCCAGAGGAAGCCAGGTTCCACCTTCTCCTCCAGCTCCATAGACTTTAGCCAATACAGAACCAGGACTTGGCCAAGTACCCGCCCTCTTACGAGGATTCTCCCAATGACGACTCGGGGGCGGGCCCAAGACAGCTTTCCGGCCCGCCTCCTTCCCGTGGAGAGAGGCCCCTACAGAGAATTGATTTCCGGGTCGGGTCCGAAAAGAGGGTTTGCTGTGGCTCAGGCTTTCTCGCTCCCGACTACTTCCATCTTCCCCAGGACGAGGTTTTTGACGGCGCCTGCAGGGAGGCCGCGGGGAGCTGGATGCGGAAATGGCGAGCAAGAGAATTGTGCGCTAAATGCTCGCCCCGCCTCCACACGGAAAACTCCGAAGCGCGGTCTCCTGCGCTGGGGCGGACTGCGGGCGTCCCTCGTTCGTTTGTTAGGCAGGCGGGTATCAAGCGCCTGCTGTGTGCTGGGCACTACTCAGAACCTAACGGGGGGGAGAGCAGTGAGAAGCGGCTGTGTGGAGGCGCCGAGGGGACGGCTGATGCAGAGCCCTGAAGCGAGGAGCGTGGCCCCTTCTAGAAGTGACGGGAGGGAGAACTGTAAGCAGAGTCGGGGAGGTGAGGGGTCAGAGGCCGACGCAGGCCAGATAGGTCATGGAAAGGACGGGCCTGACAGTTGCTGTTCCCGAGAGCGGTGGAGAGCCCGTGAAGGTGTGTGCGGCAGGGCTATGATCCCATGTCTGCGCTGAAAAGACCTCTCTGGCTGTTGCGGGGAGAATAGATCAGAGAACAAAAGTGGATTCAAATAAACCAACTCAGAGGCTGCATAATCAAGGCAAGGGATGCGGCCGGGGTCAGGGAAGTGGCAGTGAGAAGGGAAGGAAGGGACTGGATTTGAGGATATTGGGAGATAAAAGTTAGAGCACGTGACCCCTTGGGTACCCCAAGTTTCTGAAGTGAGTTCTGAATCAAAAGATTACCTCATCGTTCTAGATGGATCTAAGAATGCAAAAAAAGGCTGCAAAGCCCACTAAATACATTTTTGAAAGAAAAATTGTAACCTGAATGTGAAATATATTTCGTTATATTGTAATTGGAAGGCTCAGCCAGGAGCCCCGAATCCTTGAAAGAAAGCGCCCCTCTGAGAGTACAATGAGGAATCAACCAACAGCAAGTGATGGACGAGCCAGAAGAACTGCGTATTTCGCACACTAGGACCTGGTAGTGCCTGACTAGCCTCTCCTCTGGGTACTTGCCCATTCTGCCACTGAAGACATTTCTGTGTCAATGAGGCCAGGGTAATTCTCTGAATTTTCCATACCTTGAAATGAAATTTCCTTTCAAACATCTCCTGTCCTTCTCATTGTGTGCTCACCAAACAGTCTTCTGGTGGTTTAATTTTCCAGAAAGGAGAATCCGAATATGTATATTTTACCCCTGTCTGCAATTGTAAATCAATAAATTGGTGTATTTACATCAGACCCCTATGAGTTTGGTACCCATGAGTCAGTCCTTTGTTACTATAGGTAGAGTTGGCCAATAAAATATCAGACACAGTTAAATTTGAATTCGTGCAATATTTGGAATATATTAATATCCCAAATGTTTATTCATTGTTTATCTGAGATTCAGATTTAGCTAGCTGTATTTTTATTTGCTAAATACAGCACCCCTACCGCCGGATGTTGAAGGAATTGAGTTTCTGAGCCTGCAAAGTTGATTCCAAACCACCTGGAACATTAGTGAGCCCACCCCACAATCCAATGACCCTCTAGTTTTATCTGCACAAATCTTTCTCCTGGAAGCAAGAGTGATCTTTCTAGAATGAAATCTCACTCTGTGCCTGTCTCCAATAACTCCCCCACCGATTCCTCATCCTACTACCTGGCTGACTGCTCATCAATCCTCCCTCACCCCTAAAGACTAGTTTGGTGCTATCCTCTGTGCCCATGATGCCCAAACTCATCCAATCGTGGAGCCTGAAGCACTGGGGTTTTTTTCTTTATTGGCCTTTCTCCTCCACTGGAGTATCAGCTTCCTGAGGGCAGGGGCCGTGTCTGTCTGATCTGCCACTGTCTGCCCAGGCCAGCATGTGCTCAGGAAATACTGAACAAGTGAATGAGGCCACTTGACTCGTGATCCCTCAGTTCAGTCCAGACCCTGGGTCAGGGCCTGGTCATAGGGATGCTAAATCTAGGCTTATCAGAGAGGGGTGTGTCCCCGTAGTGCACAGGAGCTGAGGAGTGGGCTGTGGGTGCGGGAAGACAAGAGACCAACCCCAGGGCATTAGACCAAGCTTCTGGAGGACAGCCACTTGGTCCTGCCTGGTGCAACGAGGGGAGGTCAGAGGTGTGTCTAGGGCAGTAAGGCCGAGCTGGGAGCAGAGAGAGGCCAAGAAGGATCAGGAACCCAGTTAAAGAAGCAGCTATGACTTTCCCCCAAACCTTGCAGCATTCAGAGCAGACAATGGTGATGCTTCATATTTGTGCATTGAGAGGGTGCTTCCTCCGCCTGGTTTCAGGGTATCTGCTGTGGTTTGAGTATGTCCAGAGTTTCATGTGCTGGAAACTTAATCCCTCTGCCCGCATGAATGGATTAATGTGGCTATCACAGGAGTGAGTTTGCTATCTCGGGAGTGCTTTGTTATAAAAGCAAGCTCTCTCTGGCTCTCTCGCTCTCACTCTCTTGAGATGTGATACCCTCCATTATGGTATGATGCAGCAAGAAGGCCCGTGGTCTTGGACTTCCTAGCCTCCAGAACTATAAGAAATTAATATGTTTTCCTTATAAATTAGTCTGTGATATTCTGTTACGACAGCAGAAAACAGACTGAGACAGCATCGTTCCCCTGCCTTGTGCCCCTGCCGCTCATGGTATTTCATCCCATTGAACAGAAGGGCTTAGGGGTCCCTGCAGTTCTAGCCACCTCCCACGGGCTGGCGTGGGACATGGTGGGAGCAGTGGGGGAGCCTGTATATGCCACTTCCACGCAAGAGAGATCCGGAGCTCCCGAAGGATGCTTGGGTGCTGGAGACCAGCGTTTGCTGCCCAGGGAAAGGGTGGGGATCCCTGGAACAAGAGATGGAAGGGGAGCCTTCCACTGCGCACCTCGAGCTCCCCTTCCCAGACTTGGAGACCATCCCCCTGACAGAGGCTGATTCGGCTTTCAGGCTGAAAATCCCGGCCTTAGCCGGGGCCTGGCAGGAGCTTTGCCATGAAGAAGCTTTGGGACGTTGCACGAAGTGGGGAGGATGAGCCCGCATCACCCATGGATTCTTGCTTATGCGCGTGGGACTGGCCCGCTTGCTTGAACGTTTATGCGTGCGTAAGTGGTTTGTTTCACATGCTGTGGGGGCGTTGGGAGGAGAGCGCAATCCTGTTGTCACCTTGATTTTGGACTTCTGGCCTCCAGAAATGTGGGAATGAATTTTTGTTGAGTTTTAAGCTACCTAGTTTGTGGCAATTTTTTACAACCACCTTAGGAAACTAATACAGGAGGACAGAGACTCTGAGTTTCCAAAACATTTCAGGATCCATTTTTGGGTCATGTAATTTTCGGTCACGAGTGAGGCAATTTTTCTTCTCTCAAGTTACGAGAGGTCCTTCACTGCGAAGCAGGCCTCCCCCTCACTCATCACCCCTTTCACGGGGCCAGAGGCCACCCATTCCCAGGCTGGGGGACCTCTCCAAGGTACTACCTGCGACCATCACTAGGGGCACAGAGTATAAAGTGCCACAGCCCAGCCTGGGTGGCTGAATCGCAGCAGGGTCTTTCTAGGACCGAATGTGCCCCCTCCCGCAAATTTGTGTGTTAAAGCCCTGACCCCCAGGTGATGGTTTAGGGGTGGGGCCTTTGGGAGGTAATTAGGTCACGAGTGTGGAGCCCTCATATGGGATTAGTGCCCTAAAAGAAGAGATAAGAGGGATGTTCGCTCTCTACTCTGCCGTGTGAGGACTCGGCAAGGTGGGAAGATGACGCTCACCAGACGCCGCATCTGCCGGCACTTGGGCCCAGGACTTCCCAGCCTCCAGACTGCAAGAAATAACTTTCTGTTGCGTACACCGCCCAGTCTGTGGGATTTTTGCTATAGCAGCCAGAGCCGACTGAAACGGCATCCACTCAGGTGCCATCTGACACACGCTCCCTGCGCTGTGCCAGACCCGTGCCAGCTCAGACGCTGAACAGAGGGAAGACGCCAGCCCTGGCCCTGGCAGAGCTCACATTCGATACGTGGAGACAGACAGCAGGCAAATAAAGGAAATCCGCACCTGGCGCGGTACCAGGCCATGAGGTCGGCAGGGAAGAACAGGGCCCGCTGAATTTTAGCTGTCTCCCTGCAATTTCCCCAGCGCCTCCAGCCCCCTCCTCCAGCCCCCAGCAAGGCACAAGGTGAGTTCTCACCTGGGTCCACACAGGCTCACATCCTCCCTGGGCAGCTGGGGCACACCGTTTGGGGATGTGGACGGCGCCCCACTCCCCTCCATCCTTAGTCCCAGTGTCCAGCCAAATGGCAGCCCCTGCTGCCGGCTGTGCTGACCTCGGGGAAGACACACAGCTGTCCCGTGCGCTGAGGTGTCCCACGGGGAAAGGGGCTGCTGGCTGATTGTCAGGGCTGAGTCCCATGTGATGGGACCTGGGTGTGTGTGTGGTCGGACCTGATCGGGAGCAGGCTGCTGAGCCCTGGCCCAGCACAGGCTCTGACATACAAATGTGGGGGAGGGGGACACAAACATTCAGTGCATAGAAAGATCCTGCTGCGATTCAGCCACCGGGCTGCGGCACTTCATACTCTGTGCCCCTCGGGATGGTCGCGGGTGGTACTTTGGAGCGGTCCCCCAGCCTGGGGCGGGGGCTGGGGAGGCGGCCTGACACCAGTCTCACCCCTGTCCAGAGCCTTGAATACTCAATACTGTCTGGGGAGCCCCTTCTGTGAGGGGACCAAGGGTGGGAGGGTATCGATCCTCTACCAACTGAGGGTAAGGAGGACCTTGGGATGTTTTCTTTGGGCTCCAGAATCTGAATACTCGTTCCTGGGCGGCCGGGTCGCTTCCCCAGGCGGGAGGACCGTTGCGTGGCCCTGAACTGGGGGAAGGTGTAGTGTTGGCTGTTGGCCACGAGATGGCGACCGAGCATCCTCCTGGGCAGCCCTGCCACCTGGTGGTCATCGATAGCCACGACACCCTGGAAGAAAGGGCCATGTGGCCACCGAAGGGTAGCCTGGGCTTAGGACGCCTCCAGCCCATAGAAGGTCTGTGCTGGGCCAGGGGTCAGCAGCCTGCTCCCGATCAGGTCCGACCACACACACACACACTCGTCCAAGAATACTCCCACACAGTACCACCGCTGGATCACAGATGATGGGGACCTGGGGACGGGGGTTTATACAGAGGTTTCACAATTTTTTTTACTTCCAAGTGGGAACAAACTGTTACAAAGGACTTTCTCCTCCTAATCAACTTATTGTTCCAAAGCAAGTTAAACCAAATGCATACTGGATGGAATTTCAAAGTTTGTTCATAAATAGAGCTTATGTTCCCAAGTTAGATATTTTCAAAAAAGTGCCAAGCAGAATCAAATTTATAATAAAGTTAATAAACTTTAAGCACCCTGGCCCCTCAATTGCATGTAACTTTTCTGAAGGTCCTGGGAGGCACCGTATCATGGTATTCACGTAGGCATGTTGTTTTTATAAACACTGAAAAAGCAAGATATTTTAAGTGCAATTGGTTAAGACTTCCATTTCTTTCCATCGGACCTGCTCTCCAGCAGACTGCGACAGTCACAGGGATTTGGGGGATTTGACCGTGGGGAAGTTGAGATGCGGACGCATTTAGTTTGGACTGAGTGAAGTATATGTGTGTGGCCGACAGTCATTTCTGTGTGTAGTTAAGTTGTTGCTGGCCGGCCCATGTGGAATGGCTTCCAGGAGTGTGCACTCCGTGTACCACTCTCTGTGACAATTTACTGATGTTGCCACAAACATGAAAGTCCAAGGCCAAAGGAAGTGTAACGCTCAGAGCCATAAGCTAGTCTGTGGAAAATTTCGCCAATCAGCAGACATGTAAAACACAGAAAGAAAAATGTGAAATGGTGCAGTCGCTGTGGAAAACAGTATGGCAGTTGCTCGAAAATATGAAAAATAGAATTACCATGTGATCCAGCAATTCTACTTCTGGGTATATATCCAGAAGAACTGAAAGCAGGGTCTCACAGAGATATCTGGACACTCAGTTCATAGCAGCACCATTCACAATAGCCAGACGGTGGAAGCAACCCGAGCATCCACCAATGCATGACTGGCTAAACAAAGTAGGTATAACCATACGGTGGG
Organism: Avahi laniger; assembly: GCA_963575035.1. Taxonomy (NCBI): domain Eukaryota; kingdom Metazoa; phylum Chordata; class Mammalia; order Primates; family Indriidae; genus Avahi; species Avahi laniger. Next base: position 48,031 of record CAUYSK010095016.1, read on the forward strand.
ATATTATTCATCCTGAGAAAGGAAGGAAATTCTAACATGTGCTACAACAGGGATGAATCTCGAGGAGGATGATATGCTCAGTGAAACAAGCCAGCTACAAAAAGACAAAAACTGTATGATTCCACTTACATGAGGTACTTTAGTTTTGAAAATCCTGGGTGGTATCTTCTTCCACTAGAAGGCTGTTTCGCGCATTGAAAATCACGTGTTCAGTTAGCCCCCTGCATCAATGATCTTCACTAGGTTTTCTGGGTAACTTGCTGCAGCTTCTGCATCAGCACGCGCTGCCTCACCTTGCGCTTGTATTTTACAGGGACGGCTTCTTTCCTCAAGCCTCACCAGCCAACTTCTGCTGGCTTCAAACTTTTCTTCTGCAGCTTCCTCACCCCGCTCAGCCTTCGCAGAATTGAAGAGAGTTGCCTTGCTTTGGCTTAAGGGAATGTTGTGGCTGGTTTGATCTTCTATCCAGATCACTGCAACTTATTTTATTTTATTTTTTTGAGACAGAGTCTCACTCTGTCACCGGGGCTAGAGTACTGTGGCGTCAGCCTAGCTCACAGCAACTTCAAAATCCTGGACTCAAGCGATACTCCTGCCTCAACCTGGGACTACAGGTGCGCACCACCACGCCCAGATAATTTATTCTATTTTAATAGAGACGGGTCTTGCTCTTGTTCTTGCGCAGGCTGATCTCGAACTCATGACCTCAAGAGATCCTCCCACCTCAGCTTCCCAGAGTGCTAGGATTATAGGCGTGAGCCACCGCACCCAGCGTGGATCACTGCAACTTTCTCCATATCAGCATTAAGACTCTTTCACTTTCTTATCATTCATGTGTTCACCAGAGGAGCACTTTTAATTTCCTTCAAGAACTTTTTCTTTGCATTCACAGGTCGGCTAACTGGCACAAGAGGACTAGTTTACGGCCTCTCTTGGCTTTTGGCATGCCTTCCTCACTAAGCTTGTTCATTTCTAGCTTTTGATTTAAAGTAAAAGACCTAGGACTCTTCCTTTCACTTGAATACTCAGAGGCCATTGCAGGGTTATTGATTGGTCTAATTTCAATATTGTTGTGTCTCAGGGACTAGGGAGGCCCGAGGAGAGGGACAGAGATGGGGGAACAGCCGGTCTGTGGAGCTGTCTGAACACACATGACATTTATTAAGTTTGCCCTCTTATATGGGTGTGGTTCGTGGCACCCCAAAGCAATTATGTTAGTAACATCAAAGATCACTGATCACAGATAGCCGTAACAGATGTTATAATAATGAAAAAGTTTGAAATATTGCAAGAATTCCCCAAATGTGACACAGAGACATGACGTGAGCACAAGCTGTTGTAAAAATGGCACCCTGGCCTCCAGAGTGCTAGGATTATAGGCGTGAGCCACCGCGCCCGGCCGTATGTATACTCCTAAATCAACTTCATTGACGTATGATTTACATGCAATAAAATACACCCAGTTTAAGAGTATAGTGTGATGAGTTTACAACTATATAAATGTAGTGGCCACGTCAATCATGATACAGACTATTTCAATCACCCCACAGAATTCCCTGGTTCCTCTGTAGTGAGTGACCCCACCAATCGAGCGGCAGGGGGCCCAAGGCTCTGGAGGGTGAGTGGGTCCTTTGCATCACCTACTGAACACCGGAACTCCCCAAGTGCAGCAGTCACTTGAAGAGTGGGCTCAGGTTATGAGATCGCCTTCCAGAGGATGACCAAGGCAGTACCTGAGCCTAGGACTCACTGGCAGGCTTCTGAGACCACCCACGAGGGGGAATTTATTCAAAAGGGAGGTGGGGGACCCTGGCAGTCAAAGGGGAAAAAGGCAAATGCTGCTGAAACTGAACTCATCCGCATCGCATCTGCCCAGACCCCGTTCCCCGAGCCTCCTGCTCCAGGAGCCTCTTTCTCTGGAGTGGCAGCTCCAGAAACTGGGTGTCACCTGCATTCCCCACTCCCTCCCCATCCGCGGCCACCTCAGTCCCCTCAGTCTCCCCCCATGTGTCAGTCGCCCTCCCTCAGCTCCCATCACCTCTCCCCGCGCCTCTGGGAACAGCCTCCGGAGGGGCTCCCACCTGCACCAACAGTCCCCTTTGGGGGACGGCAACGACAGGCACGTGGGTCCGGAAACACCAAAGGCACTCGGTGAAGAGTCCTCTCGTGCTCCTGTCCCCAGACACAGGTCATCTTTTTTCCGGAGGTGACTAATGCTGTTAGGTCCTTGTTTATCTCTCTGGGGACAATCTACAGAATTATAAGCAAAATCGTATATAGATTCTCTACCCTCTTAAAAAAAAAGCAAACAACTAACCCACAAATGGCTTTTATTATTCAATTTGCCCTCTTATAAATAACTGTGCATGCTTTTACCGGCTTCCCTGGAGATGATAATATGACTCCTCGATCTATTAAGGTCAGCTCTCAATGAGTCGACCACAAAGGGAGGCTTGCTATACTTTCCCTCCCCACCTTCCTTTTCTCACTGGGCGGTGTACCGTGGAAATTGCTCCTCGTCCATTCACGCAGCGCTTCCTCATTCCTCGGGACAGAAGCGCGCTGTTCCCTGGGCGGCCGGCCCTGCTGTGTTTAACCAGCCTCTCTCCTGGGCACCTAGGTTGTTTCCGGCCTTTGCGAAAGGCAAACACAGCTGCGGTGAATCACGGCACGGTCGATTCACACCGGGGCTAGGTGTCTGTGAGATATTGTTGGGCCAGAGGGTGCGTGCATCTGTGATTTTTTAGACGTTACTAAATTTTTCCCCATTGGGGCCACAATTTATGTCTCCGCCCTATGAGACCGGCCTGTGTTGGGGTCGCGGAGGCCGCCAGGCCGCAGGCCATGCTCTGGCCCACCTGGCTTCCTGGACCCGTGAGCTGTTTCCTCGTGAAGGGGCTGCTCGACGGGCCCCCCTCAGTTTCAGGGGTCCCTTCGCCCTCGAGGGGCTCCCGATCGACCTCCGGCCAGAAAGCTGGGAGCATGTCTCTCCCAAACCCCCGAATCCGCTCCCTCCTTTGCCGGGCGGAGCTCTGGGAAGGAGCTCTGGGTTGGAACCCGAATCTTCAACAGAGCCTCTGGGGGGTCCTGCTCCTGGGCCTCTCTGCCCACTCCCAGTCACACCCGCTTGCCCCCTGCTCTGACTCCGCGGTGCCAGGGCCTCCCCCGACCTCTGCGCCTTCGCCCCCGCCACTCCCCCTCCAGCTCGGGTAACCTCGGAGAAGGGGTTCTGCCCCTCCACTTTGAAGAGGCCCCTCCCTGCAGCACACCCGCGCCCCCCACTCCTGTCGCTGGCGGCGGGGTCTCTCTGGGCCCGGACCAGACACGGAGTTGACGTCTGCCCGCGCCAGAGAAGCCCTAAAACGAGGGGAGAGCCGGGGACCCAGCCACCCAGCGCGCCCCGCCGTCCCCCAGCTTCCGCAGCCACCAGGGGGCGCCGTCCCCCCGCCCCGCGCTGGCGCAGGCTGCGGGATTCGACAGGCCGGCAGGAGAGGAAAGGGGAGAGGAAAGAGGAGGAGGAGGGAGGGGGCAGGAGAGGTGGGGAGGGGCAGAAGGGGAGAAGGCGCGGGTAGAGAGGGAAGGAAAGCAGACAAGGCCGGCGTTCTCCTACCCACCTCTCGCCCCCCCCCACCGGCATCCAGACTCGTCCCTTCCTGACCTCCCCAGCTCACTGCACCGAGAACTCGTTTCTTTGGAGATCTGGAGAGTGGGCCGCAGGCCGCACTGACCCCTACGTCCCTTGGGCAGGGTTTACTTTAGGCTTAAAAAGCCTTTGGGCAGAGGTCCTTTAAAGTTCAAACCTTGCACGAGCCTTGCCTCAGTTTCCATGACTGTGAAACAGGGGTATTGACATGCGAGGTGCTCCCCTAGTGCCAGGCCAGGCCACAGCGTGGATGGGGGGTGCCATCCGGGATCCTCGGAGAAGGTCAGATCAGGTCAGATTGGGGGCTGTCCTCCAGGTGCAGCTCTGGGCCCTGGAAGAAGTTCTCAATCAGGTCCACAATCCACATGGTCTCAGGCAGGACTGACCGGTTCCGAACTCCAACTCCTAGTCCCAGGCAAAAGGCTCAAAAGCTCCCACCCACTCCCACCCACGCTCACTTCCACCCTGGGATCCAGCCCTAGGCCCTCCCCACACATTGGCCCTTTAGAGGAGGGAGGACCCCTGAGTGTGCTTGCCCATCCCCCCACCCGCCCATCCATCCATTGGGAAGTGTTTCTTTACTGGGTGTGGGGAGGCAGTGGAGACCCTCGCAGCGTGTGTTCACACAATGACACAGACAGCTGTTTCATGACAGTTATGGTCAGCACCAGAGGAGAGAGTTTTTGGGGGCCATGAAGGTCTACACCTGGGGAGGGAAGGCTTCCTTGTGGGGTGCATGCGGGTTGCAACTGGAAGGGAGAAGGTGAGGAGTTGGTGAAGAATTGAGGAACTGCCTTCCGAGCACAGGGAACAGCATTCCCAGGGGCTCAGAGGCAGACAAAGCCAGTCTAGGAGGAGGGAGGGGAAAGCACGCTGGGACTCTGGGTGCTGCCGCCCGTGGGCGCTCGGACGCTCACCCCAGAGAGAGGCGGCTCTCCCCGCAGATCTCCCATGGCCGCTTTAGCCCAGAGCAGGGCTCCCTGGCATCTGCCATCAGGCGAGGGGCCTTTGGGTCTAGGGTCTGGTCCCCAAGCCTTTAGTCAACAGAGACCAAGGCACACTGTGCCCACTGGCTTTCTTTCTTTCTTTTTGGTGCTAAAGTACGCATAACGAATTTTACCGTCTTAACCGTTTTAAGTGTACAGTTCAGTGGCGTTAAGCGCACCCACATTGCTGTGCTGCCATCACCCCATCCATCTGCAGGACTCCGTCATCTTCCCGAACTGAGACTCTGTCCCCACGGACACTGACTCTCTCTGCCCCTCCCCCAGCCCCGGCAACCACCGTCCTACTTCTATGAAGGTGCCTACTTTAGATACTTCCTGTAAGTGAAGTCGTAGCATTTGTCCCTTTTTGTCTGGCTTAGTTCAGTCAGCATAATGTCCTCTAGGTCATCCCCGTGTGGCATGCGTCAGAGCTCCCTTCCTTTCCAATGCCGAGCAGTACTCCACTGTGGGGATGGACCACGGTTTGTTTATCCGTCATTCACGGACAGACACATGGGGTGCCCACCTGCTGGCTGTTGGGAACGGTGCTGCTGTACGGCCCACCAGCTTGCAGTGCCTCTTTGTCGGTACCTTGGGCCAGCTACGCACTCCCTGAGCAGCTCGTATTTTGCACAGTTCTGTAGGGAAGGGACTGCAGACCTTGCTGCATCGCGACCGGCGCTCTTCCTCTTGCAGCTTGGGAAGCCAAGGACTAGAGGAAGAAACGGACTTCCTCAAAGTCAAGGCAGGGGGTTGAGGAGCTTCAAGTCTGCTCAGAGGATTTCCATATGCAGAAGGCACTTGGGACCAAGGCCACTGCCTGGTGCCCACTCTCTCTGTGACCTCTCCCACTCGAATCATCCCATGGCTTTCGGGAAAATGATGTCAGAAAACTCTAGAACACTGGACAGCCAGACACTTAGCCCTGACACTAAGCGCTGTGCGGGCACTTGTGCCCATGCCACTCCATTGCATTCCAACCAGATGCTGGTCCCCAAGCCTGGAAACAGAGACCAGGGACTGTGCCACATGCACCTTGACTCCCCAGACCAGCCCTGCTAGCCCTGCTAGCCCTGGGTTTTAATATCACGCTCGTCTTACAGACAGCCAGCGGGGCTGGGAGCAGAGAAATGATTTGCTCAGGGTGACGGAGCCCAGCACAAAGCCCAACTTCAAATCTGTCATTTTGTTCTTCTCCACCAGCAGAGGAAGCCCAGTGACCTGGCTGCCCGCAGCCTCCTCCCCAGGAGCAGAGGGTCTCCAGGGACAAGTCTTTCCCCCAGGGCAGGTCTCCGAGTCTAGTCGTCTCCAGCCTAGAGCTGCCAAGGTTCCCCCTGGAAAGGTCTCCAGGGTGATGAGGCTGAGATGGCTTCAGCTCCTGCCAGGCCTCCCCAGAGGAGGCCCGGCCTGGAAGTGGCACTCCCAGTTCCGGCGGGTTGAGGGCAGGCACGGGCGGGCGCTTCCTCCACACGGAGGGCCGGAGGGCCGGGGCGCCCAGAGCCAGTGCCACTCAGCCCTGCAGGGGAGCGTGGTTTGCAGGCTGAGCCGGCAGAGGGACACTCCCAGGGTGGAGGGCATTTGTGGGGCACCCTCCCATCGAACTTTCTGAGAAAGCCCCCGCCCTTCTCGTTCTCCCTCTGAGGCTGGGGGCGGTTTGGCAACGCCAGCGCTAGGCTAGGTAGGCCCGCCGCTGCTTCCTCTTTGCCCCGCTCGCTGCAGGGTGGCCGGCCCTGGGCCCTCAGTCCCCGCAGGGCCCTGTCTTCCCGGGCTGGACTTCCTCCAGCTCCCCACCCGCACCTGCAGCCACCGCTTTACAAGGTTTATCTGCCAGAGGGGCTTTGAGGGTGGGGAACTTGACCCTTATCTCCCGCCTGGGACCTGCCCTACAGTTGGGGCTTTATAATCTGACATTGTGATTTTTCACCCTGTTTTTCCTCTGAGGAGGGGAGATTTGCTGAATCATTGAGGGGAGGTGGTTGGAGAGGGCCGGGGGCAGACAGCTGGAGGGCGCGGATAAGTCTCAGGCCAGGAGGAAACCCTGAATTTGACAGTTTCCAGCTAAGACTGGAGGCTTCTGGACAGCTGCCCTGGGAAGGCTGAGCCCAGGGATCCTGAATCTTCCTTCCAGAAGAGTCCAGAGGAGGGCCGGGCAGGTGCGGGCATGTTCCATGGGCATCCTAGGAGCCGGCAGGGGTGTGACAGTAGCCAGGGTGGATGCGGCTGGCCACTGAGCCCCCACAGGACTGTGCCCAGGACCCCTTTGGGTCACTCTTGTTTCACACACTGGCCTCCTGAGGCCTCGTGAGGGGCACTGGCTGGCCCCCAGCCCTTCAGCTGGTCAGAGGCCTCATGTCTCCTCTGGGGTTTGCAGCTGCAGTGTCCTTAGCTTGGGGCACTCACTCCACTTTGGACAGATCAAATTCTCTGTGTCTTGCAGATGCCTCCTCCTTCCAGGAGGACTGCCCTGATGCCCAGGGCAGGGTTTGGTGACCCCCTCAGACTCCCAGAGCCCCCTGGGCATCTCATCTCCTGGGTCCTGCCCCACCAGCACCCAGCCCCAAATAGACGCCCAGCAAATCCCTGCTGAGCAGAGTCTTGGGGTTCTCTTTCCAGACTCTGAGAAGTGTTGTCTTCTATTGGCACTAAAAGTTTGGGGTTTGCAAGGTGGGAGGAAATCTCCGGAAGAGGTGGGCTGGCCCCAGGGATGCCCTCTCTGCTGCAGAGTGGACCCAGTGGCTGGAAAGGTGAGCCCCAGCCCCACTCCTTTCCACAGGCTCAACCTGCATGCCCTGCACTCACAGTGGCCTGACCTCTGGGTGCCTGGTCCCCCGTCCCTGCAGGGGCTGGCAACAGAGTGGAGACAGATGTCTACCAGCAACTGCAGGGCAGTGTGCAGAGGTGGGGGTTGTGCTGGGCACAGGGGGATGGGGGGGCCCAGAGCAGAAAGGCCGGGTTGGACGGTGCCTGAGGCTACCCCAGGACGTCCTACCTGACTGGTTTCTGATTCCCCTGGAGTCTGGTGGGCAGCCACAGTCCTGGGGAAGGGGGTGATTGGTGCCCCTGAGTCAGTGGCCACATCCCCTGCTGCTTCCAAAAGGGGCTTCTGGGGCAGGAAGAGCTGCCCACGGTGGTCGCTTCACTCCCTTCCTGCGGCCCAACTGAGCTCGGAGATAAGTCTTCGCTGGGCTGAGAGAGGCCTGGGGGCTCAGGCCTTCCCCAGAAATCATGTCAGAGCTCCACACGTGGAGGAAGGGGCCTGGTGGCCAAGATAACCCCTCTATTTTTAAGAGATCCGGGAGGAAGTTCCAAGTCACCCTTGGCAGAAATAGCTTTGAGCTTCAGCCTGGCGTCTGTGGCTCCAGCTGTCAGCAGGGACAGCCAACAAGTGCGGCGCGAGTCAGTTCTTCACACGATGGTGGGGCCCTGCTCCCCGCCTGCTCCCCAGCCCCAGACTGGGGGTGCCTGGGGCCCTGAGGGTCCAGCCTGACGTATGTGCGTCGCATGTACCTCCTGCGTACCCTGGGCCACTCACAGCTTTGCTTCATGGGAAGTGCCGTAACACGCCACAAGCACAGGCGGGGGGCAGAAAGCCTCCTGGGAAGGCATCTGGGGGAAGTGAGGTTCGCACCAGGCCCAGGAAGGCCATGAGAGGACCGGGCAGTGGGGCGGGAGGAGAGCCCCCCAGGCAGAGGGAACCACACAGCAGAGGCTTGGGGTCAGTGTGGACAGGTGCAGGCGACAGCTGTCCGTGGACCTACCAAGTTATTTAACCACTCTGGCCTCAGTTTCCTCATCAGGACAATGGGGATGAGAGTAGTGCCTTCCTCAGAGTGAACTTACATAAAGTGCTCGCGACATCATCTGGCACTTCGTGAGCTCTCAATAAACATTAGAAATAGGCCCTTATCATCGACAATGCCAGGCAGAGGTCTAAGTGGCACAAATGTGTTACACGACATGTTACTGCCTTCCCAGTTTTCCCAAACTGTGTTCCCGTGGCGTGGACACTTGTCTTCACAGTGCACCGTCAGGGCGTGCGTCGCAACTCCATTTTCTCTCCCACAATCACCCTCCACCCTCCGTTTCCTTGTTCAAGAATCGACAAAAGGACATCTTGGGGCCCTGGAGCACACAGGCTGAATCCAGAGATTTCTAAAGACCACAAGTATCATCTTACAGATGAAGGAAACTGAGGCCCAGAGGGCAGTGTCTGACCAAAGTCTCACGGCCAAGCAGGGCCCTGAAACCCCTGGCTCTCCTTCCACACTGCTGTCTGGGGAGGGCCTCCCTGGCCTCATCCAACCTGCGATCGCCACGCCATTGATGCCCCAACCACCCGCATTCTGGGTCTTCTGACTCGGCTTATCCTCGGCTCCCCCCTGAGCCCCAAGATGACGGGATTTTGTCTGTTCCCCACCCTCAGCACCTAGAGTGCTGCCTGGCTTGTGGCAGGCCCCTGGTAACTATGAGCTGATGAATGAATGATTTCCAACCCGTTAGGATGGCCTTTGTGCCTCTGTGAGGGACCCGGGCCCAGGCCCCATATGCAACTCCAGGGGACACCGTCTGGCTCTAGAGGTGCAGGCAGGCCCAGCCCCCAGGCTGGGCAGAGCTGGGTGCCTGCAGACTAAGGCTGCGCTGGAGGCCAGGCCGGGGAGCCTCAGGGGGAACCCTCTCTCCTCCCCTTCTTGAAACAGATGAACAAATCACTTTTCTTTTTCCCCCTACAACCTGCCAAAAAAGCAGTGCTTTTTTTCTTTTTTTTTGAGACAGAATCTCACTCTGTTGCCCGGGCTAGAGTGCCATGGTGTCAGCCTAGCTCACAGCAACCTCAAACTCCTGGGCTCAAGCGATCCTCCTGCCTCAGCCTCCCAAGTAGCTGGGACTACAGGCATGTGCTACCATGCCCGGCTAATTTTTTATATATATATTTTTAGATGTCCAGCTAATTTCTTTCTATTTTTTTAGTAGAGACGGGGTCTCGCTCTTGCTCAGGCTGGTCTCGAATTCCTGAGCTAAAACGATCCGCCAGCCTCGGCCTCCCAGAGTGCTAGGATTGCAGGCGTGAGCCACCGCGCCCTGCCCAAAAAACATGGTTATTGTGGAAACCAAAAAAGTATAGAAGGGAATAAAAAATCCAGTCCCCAAAGATAACCCTGTGGACACTGGTGCCTGCCCCGCTTTGAATCTGGCTTCAAGCACAGCCCGGCCTCACGTGTGACTTTTCTGCGTAGATCGGGAAGCTGCCAGGCCTCCAGGCCTCGGTGTCTCCCGCACCCTGCTCATCCCTGCCTGCCTCCCGCGCCCTCGCCCTCCTTCCTGCTCTGCGGTGCTCTGCGGCGCTCTGGGACTGTGTCCGCACTCATGAGCAGGGATGATAATGTTGGAAGGTTGCACCGCCTGCCCCGCCCCGGCGGAGGCCCTCGCAGTGGGTGAAGTGAGTCTGACCCTCACCCCGAGACCTGGGGGCAGGAGAGGAAGGGCTGCAGCGGGAAAGCTGGCGGAGAAGGGGTGAGTGAGAGGAGCCCCCGGGTGCCCTGCCCTCCTGCTCCCACATGCTCTTCCTCGTGCGTTCTGGGGCGCCCACCCCTTCCAGAAAATGGGACTTTCTCTTCAGGTCTTGCAGAAGAGCTGCGACACATCAGCGCCGTTCGGTGGCCCGGAACACTGCGACGGGGTTAAATTCCGGTGGTGTTTGCTGGAGGCTGTGCTATCAGCGGCCCCTGCGGAACTTTGGAGGCCTCTTCCTCCCTGGCGCTTGTCCTCTGCGTGAAGTAGGTGGAAGTCTCTCTCTTTCTCTCTCTCCTCGGTTCCCCTTCTCCCGCTCTCTGGGCCACCAGGTCCCTGATAACGCTTGGAAGGCGCTATCGGCTCAGGAGCACCCTCCTGCCCAGCCCACGGGCCTGCTCCAGGCTAACGGTTGGCAGCCGGCTCCGGGTGATAAACTTATCAGGCCAAACCTGAGCATGGCCGGGTTAGAACATGCTCTGCCCCAGATTTCCCTGCTGCTGCCTTCCTTCCCCGGGGACCCCACGGAGGCCGTGCGGGGCAGCCCCGCCCCAGGCCGGGAGGAAGAGCCGAGCATCCATGCCGCTCTTCCTGAGCCAGACTCTTGCTCTGCCCCGGCTGCCAAGAAGGAACAGAGGGGGTTGCACGTCCATCCTAAACCTGGTGGAGACCCACTAGGTGCCGGCCCCAAAGGATGGGACGCAGCATCTGCAGAGGGTGGCTCCCAGGATGGGGGCAGTGTAGAGCCACCCAGCACTTGCGAAGCAGAAAGGCACCTGCGCCCAGAGCTGCGCACCTGCCCGGGGCCTGGGCGGGGGGGGCCAGCAGCTTGGAGGGAGGGGGCAGAAAGGCAAACCTCCAGGCCAGGAAATTATATTTGAGCTGAGAGAGTCTTTTTTTCTAGTGCTAGTGATAATGTTATCATCCATGCCCATTACAGAAAAATAAAATACACACTCTGAAAAATAGGAAGAAAAAATACGCACAATCCCTGTGACTCGCAGCAGCCGCTGTTGATACTCTGAGCTTTATCCTTGCACCCTTCCTTCCGTGCGTGCGGGCAGAATCAACAACACGGAATCGTGGGCTGACCACTGGTTTTTTTTTTTTTTTTTTCTGAGACAGAATCTCACTCTCTTGCCCAGGCTAGAGTGCCCGTGACATCAGCCTAGCTCACAGCAACCTCAAACTCCTGGGCTCAACTGATCCTACTGCCTCAGTCTCCCGAGTAGCTGGGACCACAGGCACGCGCCACCACGCCTGCCTAATTTTTTCTATTTTTAGTAGAGATGGGGTCTCACTCTTACTCAAGCTGGTCTCGAACTCCTGAGCTCAAGTGATCCTCCCACCTTGGCCTCCCAGAGTGCTAAGATTATAGGCGTGAGCCACCATACCCAGCTGGTATACTGATTTTTAAACAATTTTTTCATTGAAGATATGAGTAGCTTTCTCCATCAATACATTTATTCTGCACAACTATTTTCTCTTGTATTTTTTTTAGTTAAAAATACACACAACCAATGCAGAACGCTTTTATAGGCAGCACTGAGGGTGAAATCCGGCCCTCTTTTTCAGCTCCAGAAACAATTGCTGTCAGTGGTTTCCTGGGCTTTCTTCAGGTCTGTTTGTCTAAGCGTGCACAGACGCGGCTGTGTGTTGTCGCAGAACCAGTGCGCTAGCACGCCGCGAGCTTTCGTCGCTTTGCATCAGCCTCAGAACCCCTTTCTGGGTCGGTCCCTATAAAGCGCGCCGGCTCCTCAGCTGCCCGCCCCCCGCCCACACCGTGCTCTGCCTGCTGCCTGCTGGGGTGGCCTTCACCACACCGCATGGAGCGGGAGCCTCGCAGTCAAGTTCTGGGGTCACTCATGAAAGCCAGGTCATAACGAGCAGCTGAGCCTCAGTCCTCTAGGTCAGGGGGATCTGGCCTCCAGGGAACTTTCGGATCATACAGAACCCTGCCCCCTTCCACTGCCCCGGGACTGCCCCAGTGCCCGGTCCCTACCTCGGTCTGTCCATCCTTCAACCAGGCCAGCACACTCCAGCCAGGGGCAGTTGGGGACGGCCAACTTAGCCACACACACACCTCTGGGCTGACCCTGGGAGACACATTTCCATCCTTATCGGTGATTTCCATGGAGCTCTGCAGCACCGCTGGGGGCAGGGGGGGGACGGGCGGGTGTGGGGGGGGGTCTCCCCCACATTCCCTGCACAGGGAATGCAAAGCACAGGGGCGGTGAATGCAGCCTGAAGCTGTCACGACTAACAGGACATCTTATCTGAAAATTAATTCACATGTTGCATTTCCCTCCCTAACATGGCTGGTTTGTTTTAATATTGAAATATTGGTTTTGTTATTTACCATTCAGTAAACCGATACTCCAAGTTGAGTCACCAGTGCCAACCTCACGTGCCCCACCCACACCCACTGGCATCAGTGCCACAGTCTAAGAAGCCCGGTGGTGCCCATGTGCGCCATATTCCTTGGAAATGTGGTCCCCAGTGGCCCTGGTGGAAAGGTCACAGACTGAGGGTGAAACTAGATTCTGTCTGACACTGCCACCAACTGCCAATGTGGCCTGGGGCTAACACCTCCCCTCTCTGGGCCTCTGCTTCCCTGCGTGGCACACGGAAGCCACGGCCAGTCCTCACAGGGCTGGGCAGTGCCTTCCAAGTCACACGTGATTCAGGTGGCAGAAATTTCAGGCCAAGTGGGAAGCTGGGGGGAGCCCATGGGAAGTGGAGAATGGGGGGCTTGAAGTCCCCTCAAGTCACAGACAACAGGTGGATGGTGCCCCACTGCACCTGCGGAGTCACCTCCCATGTGATGAGTGCAGCCCCTGCATCCAGAAGGAGACAGAACGTCATGGAGAACTCGGCTCCCAGCTGGTGGGCCCCACTCTGCGGCCGTCTCCAGGGGCTGCGTTCTCCGGGCCCCGCCAGTTCTGCCTATGAGGCCCATCCTGCGCATTCCTTGGGCGAACGAGGAGGGAGCGGAGGGATCGGTGACCCCCACACTCCCACCACTACCTCAGGGTTCCCAAAAAGCCTTTCCAGCCAGGACTGAATCCTCTGACAGGCAGGTTCTGGGGGCTTCCCCGCGAGCTGCCCCCTTTCGCTGCAATGTGCAAATGGAGTCCCAGCCCCCACTGCTTTGAGGCTGCTGTGGCCCCCTCCTTGCCTCGCACACCACACACACCACACACCACCTCACTGTGGTGGCCACTCAGCGGAGGAGCCAGAGGAGCTCAACCTGATCCCTTAAACCTCAGCCGGTGAGGAGGAAGCATTGCCCGGCTGCCCCTCGCAGCTCAGCGTCTGCGCCGTGCCCCGCCCTGCTGCACAAGTAGCCAGAATCCTGATGTTGGTTTGGCTTTGTTTAGCAAACAAGGAGCATGCAAAGCAGCTCCCACCCCTGTGTGTGTGTGTAAGTGACTCTGAGCACCCCCAGCCCCCACCTTTGCACTTTGCCTGCCCTGGGTGGTGCAAGGCAAGGTCCTCACCAGAGAGCTGGGAGCCCTTTCCAGGCCTAGCCCCAGCAGTGTGGCTTTGGGCAAGTCCCTTCCTCTCTCTGGGCTTCACAGTCGCCGTGGACAGGAGGAGGGGTGGGAACAGGAGGTCCCCAAGGGTCTGCTGGCTCTGAGGCTCTGGCCACTGAATCCCTCTTGCCCGAATTTCAAGAGCCGGGTGTTCGGGACAGCAGCAGGGAGCCTGCGGAGGCGGCCAGACCACCCTGCTGTGCAGTCAGCACCGCCCCAGCGCCTGGCAGCCTGGGTAGCGGCGGCAGCAGGAAGGGCCTCTGCACGGAAGTGTGTGGCAGGGTCCTGCCAGCCGAACGCAGAGCCTGGGTGTCGCTAGGACTTGCCGTTCTTCGTGGGGATGCAGACAGGCACCTCGGCCTCAAAGCCCCACCCAGCGGAGAGAACTAGAGGGGCTGCCTTCGTGTCTCAGTGGGAGGGAGGCTCCAAGAAGACAGCTGAGGCTTGGGATGGGCTCTTGATCCCGGTTCTGCCCTTGCCTGCTGCGTGACCTTGGGCAAGGAAGCCAATCTCTCTCCTCCCCGCCCCGTCTCTGTTCCCAAATTAAATCTTAGAAAAACACTGAATACCCAGATTCTCCCTGTGGAGACGGACAGGTGTGTATTATACATTATTGGCTCTAAAAAGCAGTTCAATAAAGGATGTCACTTAACTTTAACCCAGAATTCGCCAAAGTCATTTGACAAATGCAATCCTTACTCTGTAAAGCAGGTGAACCTCTGCAGGCCTGTGGGGGGCACACTTGGAACACCAGGCTGGTCTGGGGCACGTTCGGCCAGCTCAATCCTCTCTGCAACTGTGACCATGAGTCCAGGGACGTGTCCTTCACTCCCCTGTGGCAGGAAGGACCAGATGGTCCACATGAACGGCTTCTAGCCGGATCCGTGTCTGAGCTGTGCACCGCTGGCGGGAACTGGGCCCTTGCTGGGGCATGTCACCATGCACTGTTTCCTGACTGGTTGAGCCTCACGAGTTGATCAACACACCTTAATCAAGTTGGCTCAGAAACCCAAGGCTAAATCACATTATAAAGAGGAACCACCTGACAACAATAGCATTTCTTTGAAAACATCCTCTTTTCTCTGGGAAAGGGTAAGCCCTGCTGTCCGTATTCTTTTATGGCTGACTTCTCTGAGCCTCAGTTGCCTCATCTGTAAAATGGGATGGCACCTCCCTCATGGAGGTTTATGTGGGTGAGAGACAGTGGGGAACCCTCAGCCGCTCGGCACCTGTGAATGATTCATTCAGAAGTGTCTGTGGTGCCGGGGGCTGGCACCCAGGGGGAGGACCTTCTACCGAGGGGCAAGTTACCCACAGAAGACTGCTGCTCCAATCCCATGGCTCCCAGGCTGTGAGCAGGGAGCCCAAGTCGCTCGGTGTCAGAAGACAGAGAACTCTGGCTGCACGACCAAGGGAGACTCCGCAGAGGAGACGTGCGTGGGCCTCGCATGGTGGGCAGGGCCTGGCCCCACTTCCCACGTGCTGGGCCCTGACGCTGCTCCACACAGAGGTCTCAGCGAGTCCGTGGCCGGAGACTGCTGGGTTCACCATTCCACACAGGAGGAAGCTGAGCCCCAGAGAGTGTCAGGGCCTCACCTGAAGCCACACAGCTAGTAAGGTAGCAGCTGTGACGTCCATTTTGCCATGCAAGGTAACACAGGTCCCAGTCCGGGGGTGTAAACATCATCTTTGGGGCCGTTATTCAGCCGACCGTGGTGACTACATTAAGGACCTTGAGATGGGACAATTCTCCTGCATTATCCAGGTGCGCCTGGTGTAATCGCAGGGTCCTCATGAGAAGGAGACAAGAAGGTCAAAGGTAGAAGGAGATGGGACAACAGAAGCACAGGTCGGAGCGAAGTGCCTTGAAGACTGAGGGGGACCCTGAGCCGGGGGTGGCAGGCGGCGTCTAGAAGCTGAAAAGGACAAGGAAACGGGCTCTGCCCTGGAGCCTCCGGGAGGAGCACAGCCCTGCCAACGCCTTGACTTTGGCCATAAGACCCATTTGGGGTTCCGGCCTCCAGAATTGTAAGAGAACACCTCTGTGTTGTTTTAAGCCACTAAGTGTGTGGTCATTTGTTACCACGGCAACAGGAAACTGACGTGGCCCCCGCTGCTCTAACCTTGTGACACGGGGTCTCTGACGCCTCTGTTGCAGCACTCATCAGTGGCCTGGACGTGGTGGCTGTGTGCAGGTCTCCCAACGCGCCTTGGCCCTCCCACAGCCTTCTCTGCTGTTTGAGGCTCCCCGGGTCCCCTCCCCAAAGCCTCGGCAGTATCTTGGACCTGGCAGGCACTTAGCGACGCTGCTCACGTGCAAACAAATCTGTCTTTATTTTCAGTTACAGCAATTGAGAGGAACAGGCTTTGACATCAGTAACTGCTGATTTCCGCAGACCCGCGACCTGATGGCAGCGCTGGGCAGAGGTCGGGCAGCCAACACAGCTGGCCGCAGCGGAGGGACGCCACCCCTCCTGCTGGGCAGGAGGCAGCTCTGACCGTCCGTCACCCAGAAAGAGGCCCAGGAAAATCCAAGGTGACCAGATCCCAGCCCAGTGGGCAACAGACACGGGAGGATGTCTCCATGGGGCCCAGCTCTGGTCTGTTCGTGGCATCCCCTCTGCCTGGGGGTACTCCCGCTTTTTGTGCTTGGCTAGAAGAAAGCACCTGAGCACAGCTGTAGGCAACTTCAGCTTAGAAGACCAAGCCCAGCTCCTGCACTTTGCGGCAGGAGAAATGTTGAGCCAGAGAGGGAATGTGACTTGCCAAAAGTCACACAGCAATTTCATGAGTCTCAACATAAGCTTAAAGATTCCTTTCTGGTGCCATCTCCAGGAGACTGGTGATCTGGGTGCCTGAGTCTGGACTCTGGGTGACAGGACCGCAGGGCAGGCTGGCCAGGTGCCAGGAGCTGGCACAGCCTCACTTGAGATTGTGCTGACTCTCACGGTGACGCCGCAGGTCCACCTTGCGTTGGAAGCCCTTGGTGCACAGCTCACAGCTGAAGGGCTTGAAGCCCGTGTGCTTGCGGCTGTGCGTGATGAGGTTGGAGCTCTGGCTGAAGGCCTTCCCGCACACCTGGCACTTGTGCGGCTTCTCACCTGCGGGGGTGGGGGCGGGGCAGCACAGCGAGGGCGGGGTCAGGGCATCCTCGCCAGCCCGCTGCCCCTGCCCTGCCGGAGTTCTATCTCTAGGACATCGCCCTCTGCCAGTGGTGGCTTCCACTTTGTAACTAGGCCCCCACCCCCCAGCTCAAGCCCCAGCCGCTGGCACGTCTCTCAGTGACAGTGAGGGAGACCGAGGCAGCCTCCAGCCCCCGACCCTGGTGGGTCTGGCCCGGGGACGCAGGCGGGCGGCGTGCTCACCGGTGTGGATGTAGGTGTGCTTCTTCATGTCCGACTTCTGGTGGAAGCGCTTGCCGCAGAACTGGCAGGGGTAGGGCCGCGTGTCCGAGTGGATGAGCAGGTGGGTGCTGAGCGTGGACGAGCGCTTGAAGGCCTTGCCGCACATGCGGCACTGGAAGCTGCGCTCCTGCCGGAGGAAACGAGGCCCTGGGGGGTCAGGTGCAGGCGGGGCCTCACGGCCCGGGAGTGCCAGGCTGGGCGCAGGACTGGACCCGGCCGGGATCCCCTGAGGAACAGGACACTCTGTTGGGGTGGCCTCAAGGACGGGGACCTCCGCCCAATTCCTGCCTCTCAGATGGGACTTGGAGCCTAACTGGCCTCCTGTGCGATTTTTCCTCGTAACTTTCACACTTATCCTACTTGAAATAAGCCTCAGTATATGTCTGTTGCGTGGCTGATGGACCAACTGACCTGAGAGTTTTTTCAGGGTTCATGGTTCATGACCATTCACCCAGAGCGAGTTCCTCAAGGAGGGGGAAGCGTATGGGCTGCACGGAGGCTTAGTTAAGAGTCTCAGCTGCTGAGGCTCAATTCTGGCTTCTGCCTCTCAGTAGCCACATGCTCTTAGGCAAGTCATTTGACCTCCCTGAGACTCAGTTTCCTCATCCATACACTGGGACAGCAATAGCGCTGACCTCAAAGTGCTGCTGGAGGCCTGCAGGTGGACACCCGCGCCAGCGCCAGCACGTGGAGGCGCCTCCAGCCCCGCTCTCGTGAGCGTTCCCCGGCTGGCCCACCTGTTTGTGTTTCCACCCAGGTGCTGCTGACCCATGTCAGTTTCAGGTGCTCTCCCTGGAAGGGATACACACTAAAGAGGCGGTCCCTGCCTTAGGTGGGGCTAAGGAGGATGACATGAATATTTAAACCTAACTCCAAGATTCTAAGAACCAAGGGCCTCACAGCTGAAGACACCTGTCCGGGCCACCCAGGGGGCAGGATCGTTCCTGACCATCCCAGACATATCGCTGCCCCCGAAATCCCACCAGGGCAAGAGCCCCTTCCAATTGTACATGAAGCCAACTCGGTCTATCAGAGACCCAAGTGTGTTAAGGGCAGGTGTTGGAGGCCCAGACTTAGAGAGGCAGGTAGCAGGGACCCCCTCATCCACGTCACCCTCAGGGGCAGGGGGAGAGACCCGCCGCAGCCCCCAGGCTCCCTGAGGGAAGCACAGAGCGGGAGGGCGCTGGAGTCCTGTGCCTGGCCAGCTGCCCACCTGGGAGTGGACGTGCGTGTGCTGCTCCAGGCTCACGGCGTGGCCGAAGGTTTTGCCGCAGACGTCACAGGCAAAGGGCCGGGTCCCGCTGTGGGAGCGGCGTACGTGCACTTCGAGCCCGTGAGGGGTGGAGAACACCTGGGAGCAGGGACGGAGTATAAGGCCACTGGAGGCTGCAGGGAGGGAGGCAGGCCTGGGGGCCACGGCCCCTCCGTGCCCAGCTCCTGCCAAGGATGAGCACACAAGGGAAGAAGCACTGGACCGCTGGTTATGCTGCTCATTTGCTGTGTGTCCTGGGGAGGTCCTTCACCCTTTCTGTGGCTCAGTTTCCTGTCTCTATAGTGGGAGCTGAGAGAGGGGATCTGGGAGGCCCTTCCTTGCCCATCTAGAGGCTGAATAGCCTAATGGTTAAGGGCAGGGCATTGGCCTGAGTCAGGTTTGAATGCTGGTTCTGATATTTACTTGCTGTGTGATCTTGGGAAAGTGACTTAACCTTTCTGAATCTTAGCCCTTCATCTGCCTCCCTTTGACTCATGCATGTCAAATGCTCAGCACAGGGTCGGGCTGATGAAGAGGGACGTTCTGAATCCTTGATCCCACCAGGGTCCCAAGATTCATAGCACAGGGAACACCCAGCCGGGAACCTCTGTAGCCGCCTGTGTGCTGAAGAGGGGTACAGAGCAGGGCGCACGCCCCTCGTCCCCCAGCTGCTCACCTTGTTGCACTTGACGCAGTGGTACGCCTCCATGCCCGGGGAGTAGTGGAGGGTAAAGTCCAAGGGGGGCTCGGCGCTGGGCACCAGGGGGCTGCCGTACAGGCTGACGGAGCGCTCCAGGAAGGCCGACTGCATGGTGGAGGGGGCCTGCCGGTAGCTGTGGCCATAGGACGAGGCCAGGGTGTCCCAGGAGATGCTGGGCTTGTAGAACGGGGGTGAGTCGGAGAGTGGAGAGTCTCCATCCTGGGGTCGGGACATCACAGTGGGGACCTCTGTGGAGACAGGGACACATGCCTGATGACTCATTTAAAAATAGGGCACCCACTCCCCATCATCCTCCACCACCCACCGCCACCTTGGTGACCGCATGCTGCGGGTTTCGGCATGTAACCCCAGATGTTTACTGCGGGGGGGGTCTTCAGGTTTCCAGCCCAGAAACACATCCATCCTCACCCCCAAGTGCCCACCTCACCCGCCACGTGGGCCTGCCCAGCTGCGTCCTCTGACCTCCCCCCTCCACAGACTCCCTCCTCCGGGGATCAGCTCCCGGTCGGGGAGGTCCAAGCAGAAGCCGGAGAGCCCGGGTTGCATCCAGGTGACTTTGTGAGTCCTTCCTGACTCCGCAGCCCCAAGGGCCCCTGCTGCAGGAGTCCATTCCTCCTCCCCGCTCCCTCACTTGCTGGGAGCGGCTGGGGTCCCGGGCCGGTACCTGGTGCTGAGGCCGTCCTGGCCAAGCTCTGGTCCTGCTCCAGCGCCGGCTCCTCTTTGAGGTTGGGCCAGTCCAGGCACTGGCTTGGGAATAGGGTGCCAAGGACGGGGCCGCTGCCCAGGACCTGGTCCCGGGCCTCTGCGGGGAGACAAGACCAGCAGAGTCACAAGCTGCAGCTTCTGGGGAGCGCCAAGGGGGCAGGGGCCCTTCCTCCCTAGGAGGAGGAGTAGGGCCCAGGGAGAGACCCCCTTGCCGCTGCTCCGGCTGCTCACGCTCGGGGGCTCTGCCCAGGGTGGGCGGGGCAGAGGGAGGCCAGGAGGGGACCCTGAGAGCTCTCGGACCGGTCTGGGTGCTTCCGAGCACCCCAACCCCAGCCCTAGACCGGACTCCAGTCAGGCCCAGCATGTCGGTTACAGCACTCGCTCCAGTCTAGTCTGTCACCACCCTCAGGGATCCGGAGACACGAGTGCATCATTCATTCATGCGTTCATTCAGCCAGCACTGACTGAGCCCTGCTTCCAGTCCTGGGAGAGGAGGCTCCCCTGGGGGAGATGCTGCTGCCTCCCCACCACGCCGGCCAGAGAGCCCCCGGCGGCAGCAGGGCCCAGCCTGGGCTCCGACTCACCGGGCGGGAGGGCAGGAGGCCAGAGCGGGCCATCCTCCCGCACGCGCGGCTGGTGGTAGGTGTGGGCCTTCTTGCTCTTCACCAGGAAGGAGCGCGGCATGGTCAGCGTGCACCCCACACCTGCGAGGGCAGAGAGGGGGACACTTAGGAGGGCAGGAGAACGACACGCCTCCGTATTTGAGAGCCTCGCCCTGAGGTCAAACACCAGCGCACTGGGTTGGACAGTGCCCCCCGCCCAAGCTCACGGAACCGGGAACCTGCGAGCGTGGCCTTAGTGGAGGAAATAGTCTTTCTGCAGATGTAATCAAGTTAAGGTGAAGTCATACTGGGTTAGAGTGGGCCCCAAATCCAATGCGACTTGTGTCCTTATAAAAGGAAGGAAACCTGGACACAGAGACGCAGACACACACAGGAGGGCGCCCCGGGACGCGAGGCAGGAGACTGGAGGGTTGCTTGTCTAAGCCGAGGAACGCCCGTGCTCCGGGGCGGAGGCATGGAACACACGCTGCCTTGGAGCTGCAGAAGGGGCCGGCACCTCGATTTTGGACTTCCAGACCCCAGAACCACAAGAGAATATATTTCTGTCGTTTCTAAGCCACCCCGCTTGTGGTACTTTGTTACGACAGCTACAAATCCTAACCCGCTCACTGCTACCTCACCGGAGAGCTGATGCACTCACCTACCAGACAACAAAGGGCCACCCACTCCCACGGGCATGGCCGGAGTTGCACTGGAGCAGAGAAGGTAGGGCAGGGGCAGGGGTCCCCACATGTGGCACATTGTGGACCCCACTTGTAGAAAAGCTGCATTTGAGCCCCAGTGAAATCATCTTCAGGGGCCACAGAAAGAGGTGGTCAGTGCTTAGGTTTTATAATCTGCAGCTCATGGGTTAGAATCTCAGCTCACTTGCTGTGCAGTCTGGGGCAGATACTTAACCTCTCTGGGCCTATTTCGTCTTCTGTAAGGTGGGATGTCCAGGACTGTAGTGCTGATGAGAGCATCATATGTGCTCAGTGCCTATCACGGGGGCCTGGCAGAGAGGCGGCAGCAGGCAGGGGGCACCTCCATTGAAAATCCATGTTGTCCAGCAAGCTGGGAGCAGCTGTGGCCAGAGTAGAACTGCATCTCGTCCCCAGCCCCAGCCTAGCGTCTGGTCCCCAGAAGGAGGGGCCCAAGGCCCGAGAGGACCCTCTACTCCACTGCACCTGGAGGCCGGAGGTTTTGTGGACAGAGAAAGAGGCAAATGTGTGCCAACTCCAGGAACCGAGCAGTGGGCAGCCCAGCCCAGCATGTCGCTGAGCCTGCTGGTCAGAGGGGCAGGGGAAGAATCAAGGACCACACTGGTCAAGGAACCTGCCCGTGGCCCTAGGTCAGGGTCGGGGAGTGGCAGAGCCGGACCATCTGACTACCGCGGGACTCCTGGCTTCCCCTGCAACCCTCTGGGGCAGAGAGCCTCTCCTGGCCCCAGAATGGTTTGCGTCCTTGCGCCCAGCCTGTGAGGCTCTCCCAAGGGTCCAGGGCACAGAGAGTCTCTGCCTATGGTCCTCTATCCTTCTACCCGCTGTGTTATGTCCAGGCAGAAACTCAGCAGAAATATTCAGCCAAGGCCAGGCCCATTCCTGAGGCCTCAGAGGAGTCCCAGCCCCGCCCACCCTGCAGGGGCGATAGGGCTGAGAGAAGGCGGGAAAGGGATCACAGCCCCTGGGAACAACAGCCAGGGCCCAGTGATAAGGCCCTGGCCCAGGAGCAGGCTGGGAGGTGGGAGATTAGAAAAGGCAGCTTGGAGCTCTGCCTTTGGGGCAAGGGCCTGGGACTCACCCCTTCCCCAAGGGGCTGACCCAGCCCAGGCAGAAGAGGGACCCGAACAGGGCCCAGTGCTGCCTACCCCCTGGCCCAGAGCCCCACAGGGGGACATCTGGAGTTTGGGCTGTGGGCGCTCCGCCCAGGGGACAAGCCCAGGCCCGGCGGCTGCTTGCTATGCATGGGAATCATAACCCAACCTCGTGGGGTGGCTGGGAGCAATAAGGACCCTTATTTCTCTCCAACATGTGTGTCAGGCGCTCAGCATGGTGCCTGGGCCCCCCCAGGGCTGCGGTATCTCTGCCCGCTGGAAGAGCAGCTTCAGGAGGGCAGTGCTGCTGGTCCCAGCGGGCGACCCACAGCGGGCACACTCAAAGGACGGCACGAGCCCTGGACCTGGCGCCCCAGCAGTCCCCAGGGAGCCAGGAACACGCCCCAGACCCGAGGCTCTCTCAACTCTAAAATAAGGAGATGGGGGAGGTTGAAGGCCTCTGGAGTCCCTTCCTGCTGTCAGAGTCTCGGCTCTCTGAACAAAGGCTCGGGCTGGGGGCTGCTGGTCTCCCCACGTGCCGGGCAGCCACGGCCTTATCTCCCAGGGACACGTCTTCCTCCTCCTGCCCCCCCAGGGCTCCCCACACCCCCTTCCTTCCCCCTTCTAACTCTTCTTCACCTCAGGAAACCCCTTGGGGAGGCCAGACCCTGGGTGGAGGGGAGTGGACCCCCCATGAGCGAGGGGAGGGCTGAGGGCACTGGCTTCCCCTTGCACTTTGTTTTTGGGGGGTCTCTGAGGGCAGGGCCATAGTCTGCTTATCAAAAGGTGATCCACTTTTGCACACACATTGCATGAGGAAATCAGCTAGAACCAAAGGTTTGCGCTGAAGCCTCTGCTGGGACGGCAGGAAGTCCGCCTACCGCGGGTCTGCGCCGCTCCTTTCTACCCCTTTTGCCTGCGTGGCCCAGAGCCGAGCCCCACTCGCTCTCCCGTCTCACAGGCCGCCAGGCGGGTGTTCATTCAGTGCCGACTGGGCCAGCGCTGGGCAGTGGCCGTCATTTCTCAGCCGGGCTACTGAGCTGATGTGCAAAGGAGGACGAAGGGCCGGTGGTGAAAGCCACCTGCCGTGCCCTTTGTCATGAAGTCCCACACCAGGGCCAGGGAAGCAGCGTCTTCCCTGGTTGCAGGCGGGAAAACTGAGGCTTCGAGAGGGAAGTGACATGGCAGAGTCAGGCCGGGGCTGCCTCCGGATCCACTGCTCCAGCCAGCACCGAGGAGCACGGCCTGCAGCAGGGAGGGAGGCTGCACGCGGGGGCAGGAGGGCAAACGTCACACTGCTGTCCTCCCCCAAGGCCTCACAGCGGTTCCTGAAGAGCCCCGGGAGGGGGGCAGGTGAGGGACGGGCTCCCCTTCGGGAAGCTCAAAGCCCCAGGAGATCCCAGGTCGACCGACTCGACCCGAGGACGAGGACGGCCCTACGACAAGGACACTTTCTAGCTTGACGAGCACAGGCCGAGCGCTTCTCCCTTACACAAGGAGCAAGGGGATCCCAGTTTCGGGGGTTCCCCAGCTGGAGGAAGGTGATTCTTGCGCCTGTCCCATTGATCTTCCCCAAGCCCCGCACCCCTCTTCCTGCCTCTCCCCAGGGTCCCTCCCCTAAGCCGGGGAAGTGACAATGGCACAGCCAGCGCAGAGCCCTCAAGCCCCCGGTGGGGACCAATGGACCCAGTGAACTTCCTTTTGGCCCCTGTTAGGCGAGTTTGGAAAAAAAAAAAACAGGAACCAATCACCTATACTGTAGTTAATTAACAACCACTCCGTTTTGATTCACATGAACTCCGCTCTGAGAAAGAGCTGGGAGCAGAGATTATGAAAGAAGCTCAGGATTTCTTCATAAAACGGAGGCCTTGATGGTATCGGAGCTCCGGAAGGAGGCCCACTGTTAACATCTCCCAGCAAACCCTGATCCCGATAGGGGGTCCCCTGACCCTGAGTCAGAATCTCAGTCGGGGCTGCTGGACGGGGAAGCCCTGCACGGCAGGGCCCGGCACCCACGTCCAGCGGGCAGCAGGTCAGCAGGTCAGCAGGTCAGCAGGCCTGCAGGGTTCGTGTGAGGAGGGGGCTCCGTGTGTCCCCCATGGGGTTGAGTCCGATTTGAGTTCTTGAGTTTGTGGCCACGTCAGCTGCCAACCTGGGGCTTGGTTTTCCTATCTCTCAAAAGGGACGGTTGGGCTGAGAGATTTCTAAACTTCCCTTTTGCTCTAAAATCCCGTGTATGGTTCGTTGACCTTTGGCGAGGGACTGACCCACCTTGACTAATGAACTTGTCACCCGGGTTCCCTCTTCGGGAGGATTGGGTAAGACGGTTGAGACCCTTTCGACTTCCTTTCTATGTAAAGACTCCCAGGAAAACAACAAAACTTTTCCATATAGGAGTCAGGGTGAAAGGAGCCCAGGTGATTTTAGGGGCACAGCAGAGAATAGTTACTTTTTTTTTTTTTTTTTTTGAGACAGAGTCTCACTGTGTTGCCGGGCTAGAGTGCCATGGCATCATCCTAGCTCACAGCAACCTCAAACTCCTGGGCTCAAGCAATTCTCCTGCCTCAGCCTCCCGAGTAGCTGGGACTACAGTCGTGTACCACCATGCCCGGCTAATTTTTTCTATATATTTTTAGTTGTCCAGCTAATTTCTTTCTAATTTTAGTAGAGATGGGGTCTCGCTCTTGCTCAGGCTGGTCTCAAACTCCTGAGCTCAAACAATCCGCCCGCCTCAGCCTCCCATAGTGCTAGGATTAGAGGCGTGAGCCACCACGTTCGGCCAATAGTTACTTTTATTTGAAATTTATTTATTCTCGAATGTCTCCTTCACAGTTCAGGGAATGCAATGTGAAAAGTGAGTAAATCCAGTTCTGGGTCTAGACCCAAAGCATCACACACCCATGTTCGCAGCAGCATTATTCGCCACAGCCGAAAGGTGGAAGCAGCCCAAATGCCCAGGGCAGGCAAATGCCAAGGAAGATGTGCCGCATGCACGCAGTGGGATATTGTTCCGCCTTAAACAGGAAATTCCGACACCTGCTACAACAGGGATGAGCTTTGAGGACATACGGTCAGTGAAATAAGCAAGTCACAGAAGGACAGACATTGTGTGATTCCACGCATGAGTTCCCAGAGGAGGCAGCTTCACAGAGACTGAAATAGACCAGAGGCACCAGCGGCTGCGGGAAGGTGGGAGAGGTGTCGTTTCACAGACGCGAGGTTTCGGTTTTACGTGAAACAGTTCGGCGGGTGGATGCGGGTGATGGCCGCACAGCTATGTGAACACACTTAGTATCACTGGACCGCACGCTTAACAGGGTTAAAATTGTAAATTTTATGTGTATTCTGTCACAATAAAAACAAAAGTGAGCAAATGAAACACTGTCTGCATGTCTCTGTATCAGAGAATAAAGCAGCTCCCATTGGTGTGAATTCCTGAAAAGACACAAACAAAAAGCCTTCCTCTAGCCTAAGAGGGGAAAAGTTTTCTGTTGTTCCTGCCAAGGGTCTAGAATGTTGTGTCACTGAGGGTGAAGAATCGCATGTGATCACGCTATTTTCCTGCGGGTGATCTGGTCCCAGAGTCTTGGAAAATCCTTGTACTCTCCAATAGGACTCCTCACCCACCCACCCTGCCCTCCTGAAAGCTTCGGGAAAATGATCTGCGCTGGCTGTGAGTGCTTCTGTCAATCAAACCTGAACCCGGTATAGCTCTCTGATGTTCCCCAAGAACTTTCTGCAGGGAAACCAGCCAATTGTCCCCAAAATCTGAGAGTTAGAAAGTTAGGAGAGTTACACATCTGCTTGTCCAAAGAATTCTTTCTGCCACACCTCTGAGAACCAGAAATTCACCACTTTGCTAGACTTGGAAATATTCTACCCGTTGCCTACTAAGAAACATGCAGGCAAACCCAAGCTGCAGCTCGGCCAGCTTCTAATATCAGCTGTCTAATACCAGAGATTGCAGTTAATTTGCCCCCAAAGATCTTATGACAGCTGCGAACTTTCTCCCTGGAAAAACACACTCAGGCAATAGCCACAGTCATTCCATGGACTCGCCTTCGCAGCCCTATGTTAGAATGATCCTCTCTCCCCGGACCCCCAGAGACTCAAAGCAGGCTTTTTCTCCAAAAATAGGCAGAAAAGGCTACCGACAGTCCCAGGGAAAGGAGAGACGAGACAGCAGCTCCCCACCAGTCCTGGTGGTCCTGGCCACTGGGGGGCACCTTGTCCTCTCCCCTCAGTAGGCTCCGGAAGGGAGGACACCTGACTCTCAAAGTGTCCTGGGAACTTTCATGAAGGTTGCCTGGGGCTTGGGACCTTCCCACAGCCTGGGACTGTCTCCTCGAGTCACAGACTCAGGCACCTGGAAACGTGCACTGCCCATGTGCCTGGGAGAGCTGGCCATAGGTATGGCTTCGTGCAAGCAGGTGACGTCTGTCGGCCTAAAATCAAGTTTTGAAGAGGGTGGTGGGAGGCACGATTCCTGGCCAAGCATGGCAGACAAGCCTCCCCCTCGCTACCTCTCGTCCCCTGGCTGGAGGGACGAAAGCTGCACCCCGCAGAGGAGGCTTCCCAGCCCACCGTATCCTTCCTACAACAGCAGAAGGAACTAGGCGACCTGCTATGAAACAATCTGTGTTGTCCAACATGCAAATTTAAAAAGAAAACCACAGGAACGAATTCTCCAGCACTCACCTGCCGGGAGCTGTTCTCTTCCTGAGCCCCGTGGAGTGTCCCGGGGTGGGGACCGCAAAGCCTCTCTTGGGACCGGTCCTCACTCTGTCAACTTCACGACTCTCTGCACAAATAGATACTTCTCCTTTTCTCTCTCTCTCTCTCTGGGCATGTGTGTTTTTCCTCTTCTGTTCCCCTCCCTGATTTTCAATCTGATTATTTGTGTCAAAATCTGGCGGTGAAGCAGCAGCCAATGGCGGAGCGCGAGCTGGGCCGTATTTGCTTATCAAAACTTTCCAGGGCTCAAGACTCTGAATTCTCATTTCTGACCCTCCAGTCTTGGAGCAGCACTGCTTCTCTCCGGAAATTCTGAATAACATCTGGGTGACAAGAAAGGAATGGCTAAATGGTTAAATTTAGAAAATTAAAGTTGAAATAACGCATTTACTTGTAAAACCTGATTTTGCGTAGAGAAGTCATAACTTTTTTCTTCTTTTCTCTGTCTGCTTTCCCATCTTCCTTCCTCCTTCTCTTCTTCCTTCTCTTCTTCCTTCCTTTCCTTTCTCGCCCTCTCCCTCCTTCCCTTCCTCCCCAAGTTCAGGGTCCCAAGGCCTATGAGACCCAGGGGCACTGGGACACGAAGCCTACTGCTGCAGACCACGCTTATAGAAGCCCCTCTTGTCACGGCAGAGGTCATGTTCCAGAAGAAACTTCAAATTCAAGTCCCCCGCCCCAACAGGACCACTGCACCGGGGCAGCTGCAGAGGTATGGTGGTGGGGTGGGGCCCTGAGACCCTCAGCCTGCCCGAGCCTACGTACAGATTGAACGCTGGGTCCCCGGGCCGCGTGTGCCGCCATCTGGTGGCAGCAGAAGAGACGGGGCGGCCAGTGAGGGCCTCAGGGTGTCCCGATCCCCAGGCAGAAAGCTTGGTGGCCGGGCGGAGGCAGTTCATCCCCTTTGGCATGGAGCCCCATCCCCTGGCTCCTCACCCTCTTCGCACTCTGCACCCCCTGCCTCCTCCCGCCTCCTCCCGTTTGTAGGATGACTGATTTATGTGAGGAGGTTTTGCATAAGACCAGGGCGCCACAAAACAGAGCACTGTTAGGCTGATTTGCATGCTCTTCCAGCCCCAGCGGGGAGAGATTGTATTTCCCTCATAAAGAAAACAAGTTCGGCGACAGGAAGTCCAAGGTTCGAAGGGAAGAGAAAGGGGTGTTTCAGGTGAGGGCTTTCTGCTGCGGCCCAGCCCTGGAGCGCCAGCTGGGAGGCCACGGCCGGCCCTATGGTCACCCAGGCCAGAGTGCTGGGGTGCAGGTCCCCGCCGCAGGCCGAGGACAGCAGACAGCTGCTCGGGCCCTGGGTCTCTCTTCTCGGGGGAGGGGATTTGGGGAAATATCCGGAGTGCTTTTTGGATGTTGCACGTTGCCAACAATCACCTGGAACTGTTCGCCATGATGCGAAAACTTTAAAAAGTCTCCCTACCTCAGCAAGTCCTGATTTCTTCGTGTTCTCACTTCGTCATAAACACATACCTGTGTTCTGCTGCCGTAAACCAGTGTGTCCTCTTTCCATTGAATGTCATTTTAAGCCCTTCCTAAATTCCTCTGTCGCCTCTATCAGCATCTGCAGTGGGTTCGCAGTTTCTCGTGGTTTGCCTTACCCAACGCTTCCTCCACTTGGGCGTGTGATTGTTCCGAGGGTTTTCTAATGTAAAGCTGCCATCTCAGCCACGTACGGTTCACCTGCGGCTCTAGGGCTGTGATCCACTTTAGGGTCCTCACCCTCCTCCCTGAGTGACGAACTCCGGGATGCTCCTCCCAGACCAGGGTCCCAGCCTGGAGGTGAGGGCAGAGCTAGCAGCTCCCCTCTGGGGGAGGGCAGCGGCCAGGCCCCCAGCCTAGGCACACTGACTGAGCCCAGAGCCCCGGCCAGCGTCACTGGGCCCACGCGGCACTGAACCCCGCAGCCTCCGTGTCCCCTGCAGGGCTGCCCGCAGGGCCAACACCACTGCTCTTAGGGGGCAGCCCTGGAGTCAGCACCTCCATTTAGGCTCTCCCGAGGGCTAAATCACTTCCGCATCCCCATGCCCATTCATTCCTTCATTCATTCGTTCCACAGTTACCATGGGGTGTTTTTCCCATGTCAGGTCTTTCCACCTTCCCTCCTTCCGCCCTCTCTTACCTATTACATGTTTATCGAGTGCCTACACCTACCAGGTGCTGGAGTTTCAAACAAGAACCAGCTGGGAGCCTTCACATGCTCCTTCCTGGTCTAACGGGTGGGACAGAACAACCTGAAATTTACAATTTGGGGTGACAAATGCTGTAATATAAACACGGCATGCAAAGGAAGCAAGGGCGTTGGGACATAGACCCAGACTTGGAAGGTCAGTGAAGGAAGTGATGTCTAAGTTGACGCCCAGGCTGAGCAGTTGGGAGAAGGAATGCGAGAAAGAGCATCTGAAAGAGGAACAGCGTGTGCAAAGAGGTGGAGGCCAGACCTCGGGGAACTGACAGCAGCCAGGTTCAGTAGGGGGAGAGTGTGGAGACTGGAAGAAGGAGAGGGAAGCAAAGGACATTCGAGAGATGAGCCTAGAGAGAAAGAAGAAACAAGATCAGGAAGATTCCTTCTCGTTTAAAAACCTTCAATAATTTCCTGCTACCTTTAGGACAAAAATCTCAGCTTCAGAGATTAGCACGCCACGCTTTCACAATGTCGGTTCTTTCAAATGATGGCTCTTTTTCAGATGCAAGTTACAGATACCCAATTTAAACTCATTTAATAACAACAACTAAACAATTAGTTCATGTCATTGAAAATTGTCAGCTTCTGACGGGGTTGGGTCCAGATGCTCAAATGACATTATCTGGAATCTCACTCATTCCTGCCCCAGGACATTTGCACTTGCTGTCCCTTCTGCCTGAATGCCCCAATTTCCAGATCCTCCCATGTCCTGCTCCTTCTTGTTATCCAGGTCTTAGTTGAAACGTCACCTCTGCAGAGAGACCTCCTTGACCATCAACTAAAGTAGGACCTCCCCACCCCAATCACTTTCTAGTCTATCACCCTAACCTTTTTTCTTCTTAGCATTCATAATTATCCGAAAATATCTTGCTTATCTATTTACTTTTTAATCTATTTGTTGCTCTGACTTCCCACAGGGAATGTAAGCACTGCAAGAGCAGGGTTGTGTTTTCCTGGCTCACGGCGGATCTCCAACGTGGAGAACAGTGTATGGGAGACACTGATGATTTGGTCACAGAATTAATGAGTGAATCAATGAATGAATGACTATCTCTCTCCATCTCTTGGCTTTGCTTTCTTCTGTGCTTTATCCTCAGGCTGAGGACTCCACCAACATGATCAGGCTACATCTAAGAGCCTAGAAACTCCAGTGGAAAGACAGACAGCCTCTTTCTCTACAGCTTCAGTAAGAGTCCTAGGGTTGGCTCTGATTGGCCCAGCCTCATCACAGGCACGTGCCAGCACCAATCATTATGGCCAGGGGACGGGATATGGGGCTCTCATTGGCCAGGGCTGGCAGATCTTTCTGCCCAAACCACAGGGACTAAGAGAATGCAGGAAGGAATGGGTTTGGGTGGGGATGGCCGTTGTCACCACACAGAACAGGGCCAGGAAGGTGTTTGGGGCTGTGGCTTCTACCTTCCACCTTCTAACTGTTCTGTCATCATCAACTGAATATGCTAAGTTCTTTCGTGGGAGACCAAATCCCAAGTCTGGCCTTTGCCCCTCCTGTCACCCATCTGGAATGATCTCTCTTCAGTCTCCTCCTTCGCAGCGCACTTCAGCTCTCGACTCCTCCAGGAAGACTTCCTGGACTCCCCACAATCCATGGGCTCACCTGTGGCCTAAAGGACTCGGCCCACCCATGAAAACTCTGGGGTTCTTGTCTTGCTTGGTTATTTGTGGGGACTTGCTTGCCTCTCCATGAGACCAGCAGCTCCTCGAGGGCAGGAACGTTGCAGGGTCCTCTCTCAGCAGGCAACGGGCACAGGCCAGGCCTCGGTCACCGCTGGCCGGCAGGACCACAGTCAAGGCTAAATAAATGGAACCACCGTTGTTGCCGAGGGCCAGGCAGTGGGCAGAGCCCTCTGCAGAGACAGCTCAGGCAAGTGCAGGCGAGAGCTGGGGGGTGGGGGCATGAAGGAGCTGTGCCGGGTGGGCACCAGGACCACAGCGCACAGGGCATTGGCTGGGTGATCTCGGGCACCTTTCTGGCCTGGGCTCAGAATGCCCACAGACGGCAAGAACCATGAGCTGAGCCCACCAGCCCCGGGAACGGGAGGACAGACTCAGTGGTCCCTGCCGTCTGGGGGCTCCCAGGGAGCCAGGTGGGCACTGGGACCATCTCCTCTGTACACATCTTGGAGCCAGAGAACTGCCTACCTGCTTTGTCCCACTGCGCGTGTGAAGGGTGGACCACAGCGGGCAGCAGGCAGAGAAGTGAAAACGTCCACTCAGTCACGGGGGGATTGTGGAGCGCTTTCCAAGCCCTGGCTCCTTGCCAGGGGCAGCAGGCAGCCGAGGTGCAGCAGCCTGACTTGCGTCGGCACTCAGGTGCCTGCCACTCCCACTCGCACTGTCCTTCCAGCCACCGGCCCTGCCGCCCAGGCGCCCCGCTCCACGGGGGAAGCAATTCACCGTATTGCCACACGGGGGCACTCCTGCCTCCGTTTCCCCTAACAGAAACCGGTCTGAAAACAGTAAAAATAACCATCCATCTATCTACAGATATATGCTGTTTAAATTACAAGCGTAATATATGATCAGAGTAGACATAAGAAAACCAAAGAATATGTCACTCCATCTCATCCCCAACGGTAACCTTTTTTTAGAGACAGTGCCTCACTATGTCACCCAGGCCGGTCTCGAACTCCTGGCTCAAGCAATTCTTCCACCTCGGCCTCCTGAGTAGCTGGAACTAAGGTGCACACCATCACGCCCAGCTTCATTTGTGATGTGTATTTTTTCGGTTTCTCTCTCCTCTCTCTCCTTCCCTCTCTCTTCCCCCTTCTCTTTGTCTCTCTCCCTCTCCCTCTCGCTCTTACCTGGGTACAAGGTCTTCCAATGCAAATTCCTCTTTGCTAACCCTTTGCTTTGAGTAACCACACAGATGACATCTCCCCAGACTGTGGGCACACCTTCCAATCCTCCTGCCTCCAGGAACCCCGGATGGGGATGGGCAATATTCTGATGGGAGACCATGGAGTGAGGTTCTGGGGGGCTTGAGGTGGCTGGTTTGCCTCAGAGGGGCGTGGCAGGAGAGAGGGGCACAGGGAAGCTGGGTGGGGTTGGGCGCTGGGCAGAGGTGGGGCACAGGCTCGCAGCAGCCGGCACTGCGCTCCGTCTGTACTTCTGCCTGACGCCTCCCAGCAGCCTGGCGTGAGCGTCCAACAGGGCACACATGGACGCCCGCAGGGTTTAGGAAATAACCAGATGATTGAGCATGAAGTCTGACTGCTCCTCCCCAGCCATGACTTCTCAGTGGGATCCTCTTCAGAGAGTCTCCGTTGGTTTTCCTCAAGCAAAAGTAAAACCCTCTGGCCTGGGGCTGCATGCTTGTCCTGAAGCTCAGTGCTCAGGGCGGGAGTCCAGGGTGTGGGCTTCAGTGGGTGGAGGACGGGCTTGCACTCCTTGGTGCCTGTCAGAGCACGAGGGGCCGTCGCCCGCCGGGGCCAGCACGATGCCCTCTGCAAGGTGCCGAGCTCCGCTCAGGATGCCCGGTGAGCTGCCTGGGGAAGGGAGGTCCAGAGCCTCTGGACTCTCAGCCTTGGTCCAGGAAGGGGCCACCCGGCACATACACGTCACAGTTTGAGCAAATAGGGCAGAGGCACCAAGGCCTTCCTGCAGCGGGTGAAACAACCTGAGGTTGTTTCAGAAGGGGAAACTGAGGCCAGGACTGGGACCCCGACTTCCTAACTCCTTTTCGAAGATCTTTATGGTAGTGACTGTTGTTTATAACACAAATCCCCAGTGGCAGTTAACAGGGCAAGTAACATCCAACGCTCCAGAGTCAGGCGGGTGAAAGGGAAGCATCATTCTCATGGTCAGACCTGGGTCTGCAGCCCGATTTTCATGCACATCAGCTGCACAACCTTGGCCAGGTCATTTAGGCTCCCCAGGCATCAGACTTTCCATCTGTAAAATGGGGCTTCCATCAGCATTGCTGTAGGTAGCCAAGGAGACAATACAGGCAAAAACATTTTATAGATTCTAAAATGTTTAAATGTGTGAGTTATTATTTCTCAGCAGACATATTCAACAGCTGACTGCAGAACTCTGCCCTTTCCCTCTGCAATTGGACAGTCGAGTCCAATTGTCCTGGGGGGACCCAGCAGGGCGGTGTCAGCCTGAGGCCGATCACGTGGGCTGTGGTAATTGACATGGCAGGTCGATAACTAATGACACACCTGATACTTGGTTACTGCTCTGCAAACTCCCAATGACGCCCACATTCAAGTTCTCTCTGGAGACTCACAGAAACCCCACTCTCAGGCTGCAGAAATGGAGGAGGAACGAATGAAAGTGTTTTGACACTTCCCCTGGGCCAGATAGGGTGGAGGGACTTTAGAGGCCTCTCAGTCCTCGGGACCATTTTGCCACTTGGAATTAGTGACTGTTACGATGGGAGGCCAAGAACCAACCCCCAGGCATGGCCGGCACCGTGGCCAAGTCCACACAGCCGTAAGTGGGGGTAATCTGCCTGATCCGCTAGTGCAGGGTCCTCCGGCCCTTTTACGCCGCGCAATGGGTGGATGCCAGTCTGTGCTCTTCCCAGCAAGCTGTGCGTGTCCGTCAGCTGGCCTTAGGAGGGGGAATATCTCACAGTGGGTCCTCACCTCCCCAATCAACTCCCGTGAGTAGCACCCCAGCAGGTGCCTCGGCCTGTGCGGTTTCCGCAAACAGAGGAGTTGCTGTGGCTGCCTCGTGGCAAGAGGCCCTGTCTCCCCCACAGCCTACCTGGGTCAGGGGGCTTTCGGCTTGGGGCACGGCTTCCCGCTCCAGTCCCAGAAAGCAAAGCCTCAAAGGAGCAGGTGAAGAAATGAGGAGGCCTATGTGAAGACTCCAGGACAATGTGAACCCCTTTGCGGAGAACTGGAAACAAAAACCCATCAGGGAAAGAGCCCTCTCTGTTCCCATCTGAGCCTGGGGCTCTCCCTAGCATGTACTGGAAGGTGGAAGGCCAGGCCGAGGCCTGGAGCCAACAAGGAGCCTTCCAGCAGCCAGGATTTGCACCCAATTTACATCTGTTTTGCCTTCAGTGATTTTCTCAAGGGTCTTATTAGAACTCTCCTGAAGGACGGGCATTGTTCTCCTCCTGCCGCTTCTTACCAACCCATGAGAGTGCAGAGAGGTCCTCTTAGCCTCGATGGAGATGCTGGGGCGAGTAGTCCTGTGACCACAGACCATACATCCTTGAAAGTGGTCTGTGAACACGTTTCTGCAGGATGAATGGTTTGCAGTTTTAAGAGGACACTTGTAATCTCATCTGGAAAGCAGGAGAGAGTCCTTTATAAACATCACCCAGATCCAGCCATCTCACTTCTGAGTGTAGACCCAAAAGCACTGAAAGCCGGTACTCGGAGAGACATCTGCACACCCGTGTTCCCAGCAACATTGCTCGCCACAGCCGCCAGGTGGAAGCAACCCAAGCGCCCGTGACAGAGGAAGGCACGTACAACATGTGTTCCACTCACACAAAGGAGCATTATTCAGCCTTAGAAAGGAAGAAAATTCCTGCTACAACACGGATGAACCTTGAGGACATTATGCTCAGAGAAATACGCCAATCACAAAAAGACAAATACGGTGTGATTCCATTTATATGAGTTACCTACAGCAGTCAAAGTCAGAGACAGAAAGGAGAATGGGGCTGCCGGGCCTGGGGGAAGGGGAATGGGGAGCATGTGCTAAAGGGGTGCAGAGTTTTGACTTTGCAAGACCAGAAAGTCCTGGAGACGGACGGTGGTGACGGTTGCACAATGATTCGAATGTACTTAATGTACACTGTGCACTGTGCACTTAAAAATAGCTATGATGGTAAATTTTATGCTCTGTGTATCTTACCACAATTAATTTTTTCAAAAACACACGAAAACCATGCCTCTGAAGCCTTCATTTTCACAGATGGGGAAGGCAGAGGTACGGGGAAGCCAGGCCCAGAACCCGGGGACTCTCAGCACCTCGCGGTGGCCGGGATCTCAGACTTCCCTTTCCTG
The DNA here is from genome assembly GCA_963575035.1 of Avahi laniger. NCBI lineage: Eukaryota > Metazoa > Chordata > Mammalia > Primates > Indriidae > Avahi > Avahi laniger. Next base: position 83,119 of record CAUYSK010095016.1, read on the forward strand.
AGTATTCTAATTATGTTTGATCTTCAAATAATTTTTCAAGTTTTTATTATGAAAAATTTCAAACAAAAAAGCATATGAACCTTATCTAATGAACACCTGTGTATCTGCCTCCTATATTCAATAGTTCATATTTGGCATTTGCCAAATATACCTTATCTCTCCATATGCCTATATAACTAGATATAAATGTGTTTTGTTTTGATAAAGCATTTCGAAAATGCATTGCAGACACCACAACACTTCACCCACACTGGAGCATATATCTCCTAAAAATGAGGCTATTTCTTATTAGTCACATAACTACAATGTCATTATCGCACCTAAGAAGTAATTCCCCAATCAGTAGCTCCCTACTACCGTCGAATATCCAGTCCATACGCACACTTCTGCCATTTCTCCGTTTTCTTCTATAGGTGCTCTTTCAAAATCAGGATCCGGCCAATTTCCAAGCGCTGCGTTTATTTAAGACGCCTTTTGTCTCCTCTGTGGTGGAATAGGGCCCCCTACCCATTTCTTTTGGTAATTATTTTTTCCCCTCCAAAAGAGCCCAGGCCAGTCCAGTAGAAGGTTCTGCATTCGGGATTTGTCTGATTGTTTCCTTATAGTGCCTGTTTATCCTGTTCCTCTGCTTGTGTTTTAGTCCGTTTTCTGCTGCTGTAACAGAACACCACAGACTGGGAAAGCTGTAAAGAAAAGAGATGCATCCGGCTCCCAGTTAGGCTGGGAAGTCCAAGACAGGGGCTGCGCCTGGCAAGGGCCTTCGTGCTGCGTCATCCCGTGGAGAAAGGCAGAAGGCAAGCGGGCACACGGGACAGAGAGAGCAGGGGTGGAGGCTGAGCTTGTCCTTTCGTCAGGAGCCCACGCCCAGGACGACCAACACACTCCCGCCGTAACGGCATCGATCGGCTCACACGGCCGCGCTCTCATGACCTAATCGCTTCGTAAAGTTTCACCTCTGAACCGCCATTCGCAATGGCAATTAAATGCCAACGTGAGTTTGGGAGAGGACACTCACACCATAGCACCCTGAGTACTGGCCATTGGGTCCGAGGCTTGATTAGATTCCGATTAGATGTTTCAGGCACAGACCCTCCACAGGGGAAGCTGTGGGCTTCGCTGCATTAGGAGGCACCTAACATCAGGTTGTCCCACCTTAGCGATGCTGGGTGTGGGTGAAGTGGTGACAGCCAGCTCTCTCCATCACAAAGACGAGCTGAGAAGCTATCTGTGGGGTAGGACCTCGTCACCACGCAAGCAACCTGTTCTCCACAGCCCTCCTGCTGGTTTCAGCATGCATTTCTGATCCTTGATGGAATCGATTATTTCATTGGTGGTTGCAAAGTGATTATTATTATTACCTTTTTTGAAGATAGAGTCTCACTCTCTTGCCTAAGCTAGAATGCAGTGGCGTCATCCTAGCTCACAGCAACCTCAAACTCCCAGGTTCAAGCAATCCTCCTGCCTCAGCCTCCCAAGTAGCTGGGAATTCAGGCACGCACCACCACGTCTGGCTAATTTTTTCTAATTTTAGTTGCCCAGCTAGTTTTTTTTTTCCTATTTTTAGTAGAGACGGGGTCTTGCTCTTGCTCAGGCTGGTCTCAAACTCCTGACCTCAAATGATCCTCCCACCTTGGCCTTCCAGAGTGCTAGGTTTGCAGGCAGGAACCACCGCACCTGCTCCAAAATAATGATTCTTCTAATTCTACTTTCTACATTTATTATCTGGCTTTTTTTTCCTGTAAAGAAGAGCTTTGTCTCCTTAACTGGGAATGAACCGCAGTTTTTCTGAAAATGAGAGTGTAAACGATTAATCTTTTGTCTTTAGTTGCTGATGTTCATGGCAAAATGTTGACATAACTGGGGGTTTTTTTCTTCTTCTCTCTCCTCTTTTTTCCCCCCTTACTTGAGTATCACTATGAACTCATGGATTTTTATTTATTCGATGTTTTACATTAAATTACAGAAATTCCTTTCTATGGTCAGTGGTTTCCTGTGGATGCTGTAGCAATTACAAGTTGGGTAGCTTAACACAACAGGAATTTATTCTCTCTCTCGGATCCGGAGGCCAGAAGTGTGAAATCAAGGTGTGGGCAGGGTTCACTCCTCCCGGAGCTCTGAGGGACGCTGGGTCCCGCGCCTCCCTCCCTCCTGGTGCTGCTGGCTGGGCGACCCCTGCGTTCCTCGGCTCGCAGCATCACTCCGGTCTCTGCCTCTGCACCCGTCCTCACCCGGCCTTCCCCTCTGCGCCCGTGTCCCTTCTCCTTCTGTCTTTTGTAAGATCAGGTGCCACTGGATTTATTCGATTTTATTTTTTTATCCAATGGAGTTTTAATTAAATAAACACTTATAGTACATGGTGTTTTCAGTATAAATACAGTTTTAGGGTATCCCATGTTAATTATACCAAGTTATTCATTCACTCATTCAGCAAATGTTTGAGTGCTTACGATGTGCCGGGCATTGAAGATGCGTGAATGAACAAGACAGAAAAGTCTCTGTAGGTAGTAAACGTTATTATTATTTTAAGTGATATTTAACCTGGGCAACATAGACTTTCTTCAATGACTTCTACCAAGTTTCCTACTTTTTAATTTCTACCGTAAACAAGTTTAAATAGACATTTTTTTCCACTGGGTATTTTGCAAGCGTATGTGGCTGTGAAAGCACAGAATGGTAGACCTGGATAACGAAACTGAAGAATTTGCTCTCACGGAGCTGGTACCGACTGAAAGGAAGGGAGCGTTTCCATGGGCGTGGGTGTGGGATGGAGGAGCAAGTAAAGTTGGAACTATGCGTGTTAAAGCGTGGGTGTAAGACAGTGATAAACACCTTTGACTTTTACAGACAGGCCAGTAGGTTTTGAAAGTTTTTTGTTTTTGTTTTTATTATTATGAATTTTATAATTATGAATATATAATCTTGTTCTTTCCACCTTGAATACCTCATCCCTGGGATACCTTTTCCCCATGCCCACTTCTCTGCCTAGGAACTTCTATTTGTTCTTTAAGAACTCGACTCAGATGTCACCTCCTCT
>CAUYSK010095017.1:0-21220 GCA_963575035.1 Avahi laniger
CTACTCGGGAGGCTGAGGCAGGAGGATTGCTTGAGCCCAGGAGTTTGAGGTTGCTGTGAGCTAGGATGACGCCATGGCACTCTAGCCCGGGCAACACAGTGAGACTGTGTCTCAAAAAAAAAAAAAAGTCTTGGGAATACATAATTTAGAGCCTCTTTTAGATTCAGTCCAGTATTAATGAAAATCATTTGCTTTAGTATTTAATAACTGAGCTCAGTTCTGAGTTTTTTCCTGCTTTTCCTTTTTCACGGAATAGGCACCAGCTCATAATGAGAGCTGCATGGTACAGTAAAATACTTCATTGTAAGAATATTATTCTGTATGAACCTCATTCTTCCCAGGAAAGCAAGACTGAAGAAATCACATAGTTAGAGTGAAGAATCCCTGGTTATTTTTCAGTGAGATCAGTTAAAGGCACACACCAGGAAATGTCATAGCACATACCGGGAAGAAAGACTGTGTTGAGGCTGTACTGTTGGCAGATCTCTCCTTGTTTAAAATGTGTATAAACAGACCACCAAAGATTTTCTCATTTTATTTTGAGTTTGAGATTAGTAAAGTGCCAGAGAAATAGCAGGTCCTTCCAAGACTGGATGCCAGAGTGAAGAGCACCTATTCTATTGTCTGTGAGTTATTTCCAAACTAGTAAGAGCTAATTTCTAAGAAGAATATATGATAAATAGACAAATGAAAACTTTTAAGAGTTTTTGTTTCTTTTAAAGCCTTTCTTGTGTGTTTAGAACAAACTTGTCACACATTTTGCTTTACTGATATCCATTCTGTCTGTCCTTTGGTATTGTTTTGAGAATTAGAAATTTAGGCAGTTAAGGGTGAGTGTATTAGTTTCTCAGGGCTGCTATAACGAATTATCGTAAACTGGGTGGCTTAAAACAACAGAAATTTATTCCCTCATGGATCTGGAAGACAGAGGTCCTAAAATTAGTGTGTCAGCAGGGCTGTTCTCCTTCTGAAGGCTCTGAGGGACAGTCTGTTTCGTGCCTCTCTCCTTGTTGGCAGTCCTTGGCATTCCTCGGGTTGCAGATGCATCACTCCAGTCTCTGCCTCTCTCTTCACAAGGCACTCTCCCTGTGCATCTCTCTGTGTCTCCTCTGCTAAGACACTACTCATGTTGGATTAGAGGCCCACCCTACATCAGTATGACCTCATCGTAACTAATTATATCTGCAAAGACCCTATTTCCAAATAAGGTCACATTCGGAGGACACATGTTTGAGGAGGACACTATTCAACCCAGTACAGTGAGAAAGCTAAAGCATTCTAGAAGTGTTCTCTAGGATTCATGGCCATTTACACTGTCCTTCTCTGTGGAAAGGGGCCCCACAAGTAGGCACCCTTTAGGATGCGCATATCAGTCCCTCATTCACTTAAAAGAATAGTCAGTAATTTTATTTTAAAATAATACCTACCCTATTTTAGAGTTTACTTGGTCCGTGTAGTTTTATTTTGTAGTATAACCCTGCGAAGGGACTTTTCTGATACTGACTTTGAGATGTTGTTCTTATCATATTTTTAAAAGATGACTGAGATAAAAGAATAGGACATTTTCAGTTGAAATCAACCTTGGTTCAAATCTTGATTTTGCTACTCACGCCGTGTACTTGGGCGAGTCCGTTAGACAATCTGGGCCTCAGTTTTTTGACCTGTGTAGTGATCCCCTTGCATCTTCTCTCAGTTGCATTTCACACCTTATTTAAAAAGCAATTTAAGGAAACTAGATTCTAGAGAATGGGAAAACATCTTACATTAGCTGGTGAGAAACAAAGCTGGTGAGAAACAGCCCAAAAGATAGGAACAGTGCTTTAGAGGATAGTGTGCTTTTGAAGTGTTATGTTCTATTAAACCTTTAAAAAGATTCTCCTTACAGAGTAGGGCTTGTTTTCTATTTCAAAGCTAAAAGGGCTCAGTAGTTCTTATTATTTTTTTTTTAATCTTTCTCAAAGAACCATAAATTTCTTCATTCTTAATTAAAACATTGTGTAGACTGGTTAATTAGGAAAATATTGTGAAAAAAGAAAAAAAAATCATAGAATGCCCTTCCCTGTTTCCTGACCCCTATCATGTAAAAATACAAAATAAAGATATTTAGGCCATGCCCACGTAGTAACTGAGAGTATGATCATGCATCTTAGACACTTGTTTATCCTTTTGCCTTTTGGATGCCATGAAACTCATCTTTCCTTCACCCATCAAATTATGTGTTCTGATTCTCTCAATAAGTAGAGACAACAAGAAGCCTTTTAATAGGGCTGCTAGGACCAAAGTTGCACAGCTCCTACTGGGCTCTAGAGATTGGCCAGGGTAAGGACATCATCACTTTATCAAAGACCTCATTGCCAGGACTGATTATTTAGTGTATGATTTGGCGTCATAATACTTAGCCAATTCTCAGTGAAAACAGAAAAAGGAATCACTTTCTTCCATTTAATTACCTGTGACAGATATTTAGGCATTTGTGGCAAACTTTTTAGGTGGGATCATAAGCTATTCTGCATTTTTCAAAAGGCCCCTTAAAGCAATCACGGGCTTGCTTTTGGAATATTAATTTCAGCGCATTATTGTAGCCAACCAGACTGCTTTATTTGCAGTTAAAGTTTGTAAAAAAAAGTTAAAGCCAATATGATATGAATGTAGAGTTTTCATATGGCAGAAACCCCAGAGACAAATGGGTTCCCTTCATTTTGCTGGATGGTAGGTACTGACTGAAAGAACCCTAGCAGGGATGGGGAACCTGCAGCCTTCTCATTTCAAGATTGTTCTTTTTTAAGCACCAAAGGAGACAAGAAAAGCTTCTTTCTCTGCTGTCCCCCTTTTAATAAAAGGATTTGTTCTGTAAAATTTGGATTCAGTCAAAAGGCCACAGTCTAGGATCCAGAAGGCCACATGTGGCCCCAAGGCTGCAGGTTTCCCACCCCTGAAAGGGGATTTGGATCCAACTGTGATATGCTTTAAAAAAAACTCTCTATTTGAAGCCAGTTATGATCTTGCCTGTCTGGGACTTACTGTGAAGCCACTGGCTTGATGTGGAATACTAAAGCTGTCTGCTTGGTCCTGCTAGTTACAACCATACATGCTTTCTCTCCGTTACAGCCCGAGGAAGAGCAGTTGATATGTGATATCACCGGATCCAGTTCTTCCACTGATGACACAGCTTCCCTGGATCGACATTCTTCTCATGGCAGTGATGTGTCCCTCCCCCAGATTTCAAAGTCAAACCGGTCTAGAGATAGGCAAAGCCTTGATGGCCTCTACAGTCATGGAGCAGGAGCTGACGGTCGAGAGAGTGAGAGTGAGCCTGCTGGCCCAGGTGACATGGAGGAGGAGGAGATGGACAGCATCACCGAAGTGCCTGCCAACTGCTCGGTCCTGAGGAGCTCCATGCGCTCTCTGTCCCCCTTCCGGAGGCACAGCTGGGGTCCCGGGAAAAACGCAGCCAGTGACGCTGAAATGAACCTACGGAGGTGAGATGGGAGACTCTACACACGTCTCAGTGTCTGCTTCCTTTTGAGAAGTTTCTGATTTGGTATTACTGTTGGTAGGCGCATTTAGGAGACACCCTGGTATAGGAAGGAATGTAGGCTTTGGAAGCAGGAAACTCTGTGTTCAAACTCCAGCTCTATAATTGACTGTGGAGATGACCTTAGGCAAGTCACTTGACCCCTCTGAGCTTTAATTTTCTCATCTGTAAAATACCTTTATTATTAGTAGTAACAATAAAGTAAAATAGGACTGTCATATGGTGAGTGTAAATGGTAATGTTTATTCTTACCAGATTTATTAATGAAATTCATGAATTAGAAAATACTGGAATTGTGTCCTGTCAATTTTGAATTAAGAAATAAAAATGAAGTCTTACAGTCTTAACACTAAGTTTTTTGAAGTGCTTTCTGAGAATTAAAGCCTCTTTCTAATGCAGAAAGAGAACATAAAACTCATTACAGATCATTAAAATATTGGTATTTTCCCATGTGTCATACAGCCTTGCCCAGTGTTAGTCCTTCAGTTTGGGAGCAGGCTGCAAGAAGAACAGCTGGGTTTGGCTTCTGACCACTGGCTGGCTGTCTAGATGAATTTAGGCGGGTGGTTTTAGCTCTGAAAAACGAGTGCCATGGTGCCTACTACATTTACAAGAGTGTGCTTATTCCAAAGCTACTTTCTTAATAATGAAAATAACTAAGGGAGGAGGCTGATAGTTGTTTTAAAACAATTGTTGTAAATAGCTCATCTGGAGCAATTATTTGGTTACTTTTATTTTAAATTCCTCAACCTCCTGATAATATTATGGCCATAAGTACGTGTAAGCTAATGACATTCATTCACTCATTTATGTAACCAGCATATATGGAACACTGACTATAAGCCAGGCACCGTTGTAGGTTTTGGAGATACCTAAACAAGGAGTAAACAAGACAAAATCCGTTTCTTCATGGAGCTCACAGTAATGCCTTCTTACACTTTCCTAATTTGCTAGTCTTTTTAGACACTTTTTTAAACAACACATTTTCTCATGTAATTTTTCAATCCCCTCCACGAGTGAGGTGGTATCATCCCCTGTTTGCAGATAAGAACACTACTGCAGATTGTTTAAATCTATTGTCCAAGGTCAGTAGAATCCAGATTTCTGGTCACTTTGTCAAATGTTCTTTCTATAATTTCATATTATTCTATGGTGGCATTCAGGGTGCTGACCTTAACAATAAGTGGTGTACCTATGAGAGACTTTTTTTCTATGTGTGAGATCCTAGATTATATAGAAAGCAGTTTGTAAACACATTCCTTCCCAGTTTTATTCATCTTGTACTTTTTTTTTTTTAAGCATCTACAACAGAAAATATAAGGACATGGGAAGTGATCCCTACAGCCAGAATTCTCTTCCTGAAGCAAGGGTAACTTCTTGGCAGAACATGGTTGTCTTAGGTGATAACAGCATCAAGGAATGAGGGTTATTTTATATATAACCCATTTTTCTTTATAACCCATGATGGATTCTGTTGTTGCAACTTTGATTTTAGAGCTGCATGTGACTGTATGGATCATGTAGCCCAGATGAGGAAATTGAAGCTCAGATTAAATGATTTGCCCAAGACTACATGATTATCTTAAGACTAAATTGAGATTAGAACCCAATTACCTAAGTTATTTATATTTTTAACCTGTATGTTGTCCTGGGACCTCCTGTTTGAACTTAGCATTAAGGGTTACTTAGCACCACTATCCTAATACCTCTGGAGATAATGGAATGAGAGTCGGGTTCCATTTATCACTTTAATTAGTTTGACTAATTCTTACAGTATTACCTCAATACTGTAATGTAACCTGAATTTCAGATTCTTTTAAAGTTTTGATTGGTAATTTTTTCCTGATCCTTTTACTTTTATAATTCAATAAACTTCATAGCTTTTATCATCTGATTAACTCCTCAGAGCAAGGAGAAAGCAAAGTAGCCTCCCACAGAAATTATCAGGCCTTTTTGGTTCTGATATTTTTTTATTCCACATTCTTTCATTCTCTTACCTCTTGTGCTATTTCTTTTTGGAGATTGTCTCTCTTCCCAGTGTGGTGTCTGTATGTTTCATGCATTTGTGTCCCATTTTGTTTCACCTGCAACATTGACCTCTTCCACTGTTCATTTTCAGTTCAATGCGAGTTCTTGGGGATGTTGTCAGGAGACCTCCCATTCATAGGAGAAGGTACAGAGTTCACTAACTTGATGGATTAACCGCGTCATCTCTAAGCATATACTAACAAGCATCTCATTCTGCTTAATCTGTTTTTAAATAATGTCACATCTAATTGAGGCAAATAAAATATGGATATTTATTAGTTGCCAATGTCCACATGAAATAGTTTCTTTAATTTGGAGTTTATCCTATTCTATTTTTATTTATCTAAAAAAATTTTTAACAAATGTTTTTTCCATCTTGCACTATTAGTGTTCAGATGACTTAGATGATAGGGTCTCACCCAACTTTTTCTAGGAGAATTAAAAGAATTGTCTATGTTTACCTATCTATGGACCCTGCGGAGTACTGTTTTTCTCTCTCCACAAAAGAAGAACAAGAAGTGTGTGTGTAGTTCGTTCATAGGCCCTAAAATATTTTCAAAATATTCTTTAATAATATGAGGAAAAATTTTATTAACTAAGCCACCTGACAGTTTCCATTTCATTGCTGATGTAGTCATTTCTTAAAGCAAATGAGAGACATAAATTGATCTCTCAGTCTTTGAATTTCTTAATTTTTATTTGTCAGATAGTATTTTTAAGCTAAAAATAAGTGATTTGTAAGTTGAGAAGTCATTTCTAGTCACAGTGCTGATTTGCTTTGACTTTTTCAAATACTGAGTTTTGTTTTACTTTTCTCATTCAAAAATTATTAGTGACCTTTTTTCCATTGTTTGGAAAGATACTTAGAAATTCCAAAATTAAGATTATTATTACTGTTAGCTTCTCATATTAGAAGACATTTGTAAAGAAGTATTTTTAACTGTTAGCTGAACTTGTTTTTTTGGGAAGTGGGCAAATGATCTTTCCTACTTTGTCTTTTTCAAGTGGATGCTCTCTTTAATTACAGATTGTAGGCAGAAATTGAGCTTAAATTCAGATATTCTCATGAATTTCAGATGATCATTACTCCTGTTAAGTTACTGTTTCAGGGAACAAGTTGTGAAATGCCTTTTTCAGTACAAGATAACCAGAACCTTTTACAGATACATTTGTCTGGCTCTTTGTTAAAGCTCTTCAATATGAACTTATTATAAACACACACTGGATGACAAGGTCACAGGTGACAAGGTGCTGGATGCAGTCGAAGTTAGCATATAGATGTAACTGTCATAAACCACCCCAATTACAGTCTGACCCTTAGTGAAACTTGTTTTTATAGGATGTATAATTTAAAATTTTGTAAAATGGAAACATTCCAACAAATATCAAAAGGGGGGGAGGGATTTTTTTTTTAAAAAAACCTAGAACTTTCTAAATCTTAAAGCTGAAGAACCATTAAATATTACCTACACTAACTGAGGAAATTAGGATACTCTCAAAAACATTCTTACTTATGAAAGGAGTTTTCTGCTGCAAGGAAGGACAGACATTGCAGCTTTCCTCCTGGATTCTTAGAAAAGCTATTATGTCTCTCTTCCTGTCTCTTCATTGCTTTTCATTCTCTTCATCTTAAATTTCATCCCAGTCTTCCACATTATTGTCATAGTCTGAGAGTAAAAGGGATGTTTAAATCTGTAGGAGATTATTATTAAGAATGATAGTTCGGCAATGTGTGTTTAGTTATTGATTTGCCACATTCTGTTTTTTAAAAGAATTTGGATATTTAGATAAAATATGCCTATTTATTATCTGGAGATTTTAACATTAATTTCAAAGAATGGACTTCTGAGTCTTGTGCGTGTCTGTAAAATGTATCTCACTGCTCCTCACACAAGTATATTGAAAGTCAGTGAGAACCACCTCACCATACGTAAGAGGTGTCTCAGCTGTGCAGTGTTACTTTCTGCTTTTGCACTTTTGAGCTTTATGCTATTAATTTAATTTGATATAAAATTATTTATACTGTTTATTTTTTAAAAATAGTTTAAAACTTTTAGAAGAGCCATAGTGGTAGCTCTTACATCTTTCTACTATTTTCCCTATCTCCTTTCCTCTGCCAAAAGAAAAACCCCCACTTGACAAGAAAGCAGACTGGTTAGAGTATTCAGGATAGGTGTTTTTTGTGTCTACAAGATTCGGGAGGGAGCTGAGTGGTTTCATTGTTGTCCAGGAGCTCTGTTTTTATCCCCCTCTGAAAACAAAAGCAGAATTTTCTAAATTCACTTAGAACTTTAAGGCCCACATCGCCTAATATTTTTTAAACGATAGCTTTTGTTAATCAAAAATTCTAACCTTTTGATGCAGTTCCCTTCACACAGTTCCCTACATTTTGAATTGGTTACTTTTTTAGCTGGTTGTATTAACTTGGCATTTCCAGCCCCAGATTTTTTGTCCCTGCTCCTTGAGAATAGATATCAGTACTGGGATAATTAAGGAAGTAGATAATCAAGTGGATTTTTTTCTTATTTTGTGGGGGAAAATGGTTATAAACTTAAAAATGAAAAAAAGGACACATTTCTAACCCAACACCATAAAATCCCCCCCCCTTAGGGAAAAGTCTCTTCATTGTCATTAAAATACAAGAAAATACATGGCCATTGCTACATGCTTTATCTTTAGCCAAATAGCCTAGTGAGTAGGGTTTGAAGTTGGATGTGAGTATTGACGGAATATTCTTAACCATGCAAGATCTATGAATTGTCTGGTGTAGGATGGATCCGTAATGGAAACACATGAAAAAAACCAGTGACACAGTGAGCCCAGTGCAGCGCAGTTTGTCATTGTTTCTTTTGGTCCAGGATTAGAGGTGCTGTGGTAAGGGTGATGTGGGGCGGTGGGGTGTATGGAGATTGTCCCTCGTAGTGGAGGCTGAAACACTCTGAGAATATCTGACGGGGAAGCCACGGGTGGGGTGGCCTCTTTGCCAAGGGCTCACAGAAGAAATTCTTGGGTTTCAATTTAACTGTTTATCCTATTAAGTAAGAGCTCACATAGTCTTTTCCAAAAGACTATCTAGGTGGACATCAAGAGAACAATTTTAAGTTTCCATGGTTCTTATTCTGTGCTTTTCCTAAATTCTCAATGTTACATTCCTAAATTGTTTGATGATTAAGTAAATCCATCTGTCTCTAACTATGCCTTTTCTTTTTAAACCTAATAACCCCATCCCTGTTTCCTCTTTTCTTCCTCCGTTTCTGTTTCTTTGATGTCATCCCCAGTATGAGCTGGTGTCCCTCTGGTGTGCAATACTCTGCTGTCCTGAGTGCTGACTTTAATTACAGAAGGTATGGTATTGTCATGTGTCCAGCCACCAAATGGGGAAACATAAAATATGGCATCTGGGCTTTTGGCTTGGAGCTGGCTTCTGTATGGCTGGGATGCATATGGGCAGCCTGCTTCGTCTGTGAGCACAGTGTTTCGTTGTCTCTGCTGTGGGTACTGCTAACCCAGTTGTTGAAGGGGTGCAGCCAAGAAAGGGGATGATGTACCCTGACACATCCGGTCTCTCTCAAGTGGCTGTAGATTTGGTGTTTCTGCAGACTTACTTCCGTGGTGTGGGAGACTACTTCTCTCTCTTTTGGCCTGTCTTGATTCCCAGATCCTGAGAAAAACAGTGAGAGAAGCAGGGCAGCTAATAACATGTACTGATTTCTGTTACACTTCCAAATCCACCAATCTCTTTAGATTCCAAATTCAGAGACGTCTCATTGTTTCACATTCTCAACTAAGCAGCCAGATTTAATTACTAAAACATTTTCAGGATTAACTTTCACAGTAAGCATAGATCTGGTTTTCTCATGCTTTTCGGTAATTCACAACAGAAAACTAAATTTCTTCTTCACTTAGGCCCTCTTGTCCCTAGTATTGAAAATTACTCTTACAGAGACATTTACTTGTAATTAGTCATGATTTCTGTTGTCATACTGAAATAAGAAAAACAAATCCATTGTTTAACTTACCCACAAGAGAAAATAGAGACATATGGCTTCAGTTCACAGTAAGTGATTTACAAAGCCAAAAAAAAAAAAGCAGCAAATACAAGCCCTTCTGGACTGACATGTATGAACTTAATCGTAGCAATTATCTGCACAGTTTTCCCTGGGCAGAGGTAACTGAATAGCTTCAATATACCCTCATATTCAATTCCAGTTGGTTGTTAAGTGATCAGCTATAACTGGGATCTTGCTTATTTCAAAGAAATTGCCACTGCAGTTGTAACAGATGTGAATTATTCTGGTTAGCAGCAACCCCAAAGAGGATAGATCACTGACTCCCTCTGTTGCCTCCTGCTTACAGAAAATGCTTTTCCCCTTGCAAGCCACAAAATCTTTATCCCAGGAATCCCATTTAAAATACCCAAAAAGCAAAGCTGTTTGCTTTTTTTTCCCTTACCAGTATCCAGACAAAAAAATTACAACTCTTAGACTTAGGAGCTTTTCAGCATTTGTTCTTTAAAATGTTATATGTGCCTGTCTGCAACTAACAATTCTCAGAAAGCCTGTCAGCAATTGTTGTTTGGCCAGGTGCACACAGATGATAACACTCCTGGGTGATATTTGGGTTTTCTGTGGTGGAAGCATACCTGTAAAGTTATAAAGGTCAACTAGAATGTAGTTGAATGCAGAATTATAAAGGCCTTCTTAATGGACCCAAGGGCAAATCACCCGGTTTGCCTTCTGAAAGTTACTTAAGCTCATATTTTCTCTGTGACATTTAATTATTTAGCATTAGCAGAGCTAGATTCTGACAAAGATTAATTAGATTAAGGAAAAACACATATAGAAGATCAATAAAATGAATACGATCTGTCCATATGGCATATTGAAAAAAAATCTGAAAATGATCTTAGCTGGTTCTACACTTGGATAGATTGAATGAGGTAAGAAAATCTAAGTGCAGTGTTCCTGCTTAGCATTCCAAGATCTGTGGGGAAAGGTACGTGGTACTCATTTGTGCAGTGCCCTCTCAGACAGTCTTGCTAATTGACACAAATAATATATGAGCAAGGGAGATACAATTAAAGGGATTTTTTTATCCCTTTATCCAGAAATAGATTGAATTAACTCTTGTGCCCTATGTTCAGTTTCAGTCTAGAAGGCTTGACAGGAGGAGCTGGTGTTGAAAACAAGACGTCTTCATCTCTAGAAGTAAACTCTGCAAACACCAAGGAGCTCAGACACCCTTTCAGTGGTGAGGAACGGGGTGACTCTTTGGTGTCACTTTCAGAAGAGGATCTGGAGTCAGGCCAGAGAGAACATAGGATGTTTGATCAGGTAAGGGTGAAATATTACTAATTTGGAAAACATGTATTCTATTTCCCAACATATGACCTCATATCAGGAACACAGAAGGCAAGACTTCTGTTAGTGTAAGGATAGTAGCTATGATTATTTATGCATTATATAAAATACTTAATCTAGCACTAAAGCAAGTTTTTGACACATAATGCTAATTAAAGAATACTGTTAATCTGCATAGATTTCAGTGATCCATCAAAGCAAACTTTTTAGAATTAGGGAAGTATCCAGGATATTAAATTGTGTTTTTCTTTCTTGTCTGAGGCCTTCTTTTACCACCTCATTGGTAAAATGAGTCTTGAAGTATGTTACAATATCATTATTAAATTTTCCAATTCTGTAAAACAAATCCCAAGTTTCTTCTTCTTAGGAAAAACAATACCTTCTTACCGCATTGTCCTGGCATGACTGTTGTCTCTCCGCTTTCTGCCGCCAGAGTCCGTAAGAGCATCTGCACCTGCTCCCTGCCTTCTCTTTCTCACCACCGAGTCATCTCTCAGTCTCCACTGCTGCCATCCCTTAAATCTCCTGTCTTGGAGGCCAGGGACTTCCTTGTCAGCCAAACCAAGTGACTTGTTAGTTCTCATCTTCTGAGGCCCCTCATTATCGCCTGCCACTTTTGATAGTCTCTTGCTTGGGGAGTTTTTAAGTTGAGAATTTGAATTATGTGCTTTTATAGCATTCTGCCTTACCCTCAGCCCTTTTTCCTCCTCTCAGTCCAGGAGGCCTCACATTAATTTCTGAAAGGATCCTGGGATACATCTTAATCCTCCAGATGAAACATCTGTAACTAAAAAAGTAAAAGCGCCCGTTTTTGGCCTGGGTCTTGGGGTAGAAATCTAATGAAACATTTCTATTTAAAGAAAAATGTTAACAACCTGTTCCTCGATTTGGTGACTGGGATTTTGTGTAGAAATCTAATTTTTTATTGTATCCTACTAAATAACAATGACATGACCAAATATAAATTTGGCACTGAAGGATTGCCGTAGTAATAAAATGTATCAATTACACACTTGGGAAGGCTGATGAATAGCAATTTGCCTGATGAAAATCAAACTGTAGGCTTGAAAGAATTTTGCCACTTTTTAAAAAATTTTTACTTGGCCTGATACTTTAGAAAAAGTTAGAAAAAATAAGAATACAGAGAATATGCTTATTGAAGCAAGTGATTTGGATTTGTTCAGACTAATGGTAACAGAAAAAGCAAGGAAGAAACAGGAACAATTCTTTGGTGGCTACTTAGCACAGCTTTGCTAAGGGTAAATAAATGAGTGGAAAACCTGAAAAACAAATTGCATTTCAAATTTGTAGAATCCTTTGGGAATCATTTGCAAGACCAGGTAAAATACCAAAATAGTAGGTTTGTGAACAGAATCAGAGGCAGAGAGCCAATATATCCTTTTGGATTCAGCTCAGGCTCTACGTATGAGAACTTCAAGCCCATTTATAAGTGAGTTGCCTGAGGCTACATAACTCGCTGTTAGCTGAACAGTACAAAACTCAGAGTTGCTGGCTGTTAGTCTCACTGCTGCTTTCCTTGTCTGTGAAGTAGATGACTTTTAATGAGGAAATGAGGACATTTCAGTTTTCTTAATATTGTGTATGTGATACCTTTCCTGAAACTAACATTTCCAGGAATTCGACAGATAACCCTGTATTATATTAAGTGACGTTATTTACCACTGATGTCTTTCTAGAATGGACTTGCTGATTTAGTCTTTCTGGATAAAGTTGTCGATGTTTTTGTGCCTTGCTGGGCTTTGCATTCCTGGAACTCTCTGCTATCCCTTGTTCTTATCTTGTGTGCATCCTCACAGTGGGTATTCAAGCTGCTTGTATCACTCTAATCTGGACAAGTGGCCTGCAGCCAACTTCCTGTTGAAAGTCTTTGCCTTTCACTGAGGTCATTTTTCAGACCTCACAGTTGTATTTGAAACATAGCAACTGTTTGCCTCGGATTCCATGGTTACGCATGGAACAAGATCTAAATAACCAGAAGCCTTTGGCCCAGTTGAGACGAGTTCATGCTAGTGACGGATTTTCATTGCTTCCCCGTCAACATGTGTGAGTCATAAGGAGAAAGATTTTAGTCTACAATGAAGGGAAGGGATTAACAATAATTAAAGCTAGTTAACAATTGGAATGGGCGCTCTCTCAAAAGAGAATGGAGCCCCTCATCACCAGAAGTGTGCTAGCAGACACTACGTGACTGTCTTTTAGAGATGCGGTAGTAGGAACTTCTGCAATTGATTGGACTACACGGCCTTGAAGCTGCTGCGAATTTACAGAGCGAGTTAAATTACCAAATTTCAGTCACCATCATGTTCATATAGAGTCATTCTAATCTTAGACGAGGAGATGAAAGAGATTTAGGCTTCTTTCCAGATACACTGCTGTTCTGCTTATGAGCTTGAAACTTTTTACTTGCATCTCAGTTTCTAACTCTTTAAAAATCAGAGTAAGATTGCTGATATACTGCTGAATCTCTATAAGACATATTTAGATTTTCAGAGAACAAATACTGTATGTAGTTGATATTTCTGGGGTAATTATTATTTTTTTAATTTTATTTTTTTTTAAAGAGACGAGGTCTCCTATGTTGTCTGGGCTGGAGTGTAGTAGCTGGTCACAGGTGCATTCGTAACACACTATAGCCTCAAACTCCTGGCCTCAAGTGATCCTCCTGCCTTTGCCTCTGAAATTGTTTTTATCTAATTATACACCCAGCAGATATTTATTAAGTACTTATTAAGTTTGAAACATTGTTAAATGCTATGAGGGATACAAACCACTGTAAAGGATAGATACTCCAATTATCGCCATTTACAGGAGAGAAAACTAAGGGTCAGAAAAGCTAACTAAGTAAACTCTGAGGTTGAGCAGCTAGTAAGTGGCAGGGGCAGACTTGAATCCAAGTCCGTCTGACTGTGAAGCCTGCTTTAACCACCTTCTGTACTGCCTTATTTCACTATGTTGTGTCTGAATGTAAAGTTTCGTGCTTATCTAGAAATATGAGAGCATGTAGTTACAACCCATTCTTCACTTTTTTATTTCACAGACATGTCACAGATCTAAGCAACAGGGATTTAATTATTGTACATCAGCAATTTCTTCTCCATTGACAAAATCCATCTCATTAATGACAATCAGCCATCCTGGATTGGACAGTGAGTATAGTACTTTTAAAAAAATTAAATATGTTTTAACTACTTTTCCTGTCATTTTTCTCACTTTAAGGCCCTGTAACATTTTCTTTCAAAATTTCTTCTGAATGAGTGGCCCAGCACTTAAATAGAAAAGACGAAATAGAGTTCAGCTTTGGAATCTTCCTCCTTTTGCTACTTAAAATCTTCTTACATTAAATTTATTATATTCTTGGACATAAACTTGATGCACATTTTTAAAAACTTTCTATTTTGAAATAATTTCAGACTTCAAAAATAGTTATAATTAACCTTCATTGGAGAAAAAAAAAAGTTGCAAAATAGTGCAGAGTGCTCCCCTACAGTCTTTAATTCAGGTTCCCAGATGTTATCGTAACCAGCCTCTCTCCCTCTCTTTATCACTCCCCTTAAAGGTTTTTTCTGAAACACTTGAGGAGTAAGTTACAGACAATGCTCCTTTACCTCTAAATAATTTAGTATATATTTCCTAAAAAAAAAAAGATATCCTCTTACATTACCATAATACAATGATCCAAATTAGGAAATTAATATTGATAAAATTATTATCTAATATGCAGACCTTGTTCAAATTTTAAATTTTCTAACCTATTTCTGGTTCCTGTAGCCAATCCAAGAGCATACATTGAATTAAATTGTCATGTCTCTTTAGTCTCCTTTAATCTGGAAATGGTCCTCAGCTAATCCCTGTCTTTCATGAGCTTGACAGTGGAGATACCTGGCAGAGTAACTGGCCTGAGTCTTCCAAAATGTCAAGCTCAAGAAAAACAAAGTGAGACTGAGGTACATTTTTAGTTAGGATTACATCAGAAAGTGATTAATGGAACCGTATGCAAATTCAGATTAATTGGCTGTGATAGTTACATAGAGATGTTGTGGCATCCCGAAAGCATAGGGTGTTTGCCAATAAAAGATGCTCAGAAACATTTGAATTGGATAAACATTTGCCACAAAAAAGCAACTTGTTCTGTGGGAAACCCCCCCACCTTTTTTTTTTAGTTTTAAAATACTGATTTTTTTAATGAATAATTGCAGTGTGAGATCTTGATATGAAGATTAAATTCTCATCAAAGAGGGAATGTGATACATTACATTTTTTTACTGTAAGACCTTATATTTGGGAGGCTGAAGCAAAGGAAATAAACATACTCTCCTGGTGTTGCTGGGGTCTCTTCAGTGTCCTCTGATGTAATTCAGTTGATGACTTGGTGACAGAAGTAGATACCCTGCACTGATGGAATGTTCTGTCTCACTTCATGACTTAACTGGAGGTCTAATTTTTAAAATTTTAACAGTGAAATTAAGATATAATGGATGATTCTGTTAACTTTGTTCTTGTTTTTATATGATTAACATTTCCAATACAAATCTGGTCTGTTTGACAAAGGATACCTAGCCTAATGATGATTAATTCTCAGAGATACAGATACAACCTCGCAGAACTGTGACAGAAGTAGCTTTTCCTGTTTTTGTTGGTTTTGATTTTGTTTTGATTTGGCTTTGGATTAGAGGTTTAGCTGGTAAGGGATGGAAATTATAACTAAATAGTTTATAGTGGATTTGATGAGCCAAATTGCTAGCGCTCAGCCAGAGAAAGCCAGGAGCTGCGACATGACAGCTCCTTCCATGACTAGCATGTGTGGTGGCACAGTGGACATTCTACTTCTGTAGCACAGATACACTGTTCCAACAGGATGTGTCCCATAGAGAGATCTTTTTCCTGTGTTACGTGATATACTGTCTTCTCTTGTAGATGAAATACTTCATTATTTTTCCTTCAAAACAAGATTGTTTTTGACTATATTTTCAGTTGCTACCCACACACTATAAATAATGCAGCTTAACTCCCAGAAAACAGTGTCCTAGAGGTTCTGGCACATAAAGCTTCTCTTCTTACTGCTGGGAAATTTTCTACTTGGCTGACTGAGGAGACCTGATATCAGTAGTAGACTGTCATCAGGAGTGAAGCTTTAAGCAAGGGTTTATTCCTTTCATCAACTTAGAATACCCTCATTCTGCTTTATAGTGTAGATTTCATGTAGGCTTGAATGACAACTAACCCCATGTTATATCCCTAAGCTAGCATACACTAGAGTTGGAGGACTAGTCAACTCTAATGTCACTATTTCTCCTTAGTCCCTCCCCATATACAGTTATATTAGTTCCCCAACCGTATTTCTTATTCTGCTCTAGAAACACAATAAATCTTTTTGGAAGTTTGTTAAACATTCTGACTGTTGCAGACTAAAACTTGTGTTAATGCCTGTGCGATATGCCCTTAAAGCATCGGGATAACTGGATATTTCCCATTTTGCTACGGACTCAAATTTCCATTTCCAAATTGCTTAAATACTCTGCAGGATTCATCTTTGCTCATGGTCTTCCTAGCTGAAATAGTGTCATAATTAAAATGTACAAAGTGATTTTAAAGCCTACAGTATTTGGGACACTTAAAATGTTACAACTGATATTTTATTGTAAGCATGCTTAGTAGCTATATGACTTTGAGCTCATTACTGAAACTCTTTGCTTCAATTACTTCAACTGTTAAATGGTGATAATGTGATATGGCTTAAATGTGAATTTATTTAAAGTCCTTAGCATATTTTCTGTCACTTAATAAGCGTGTGTTATCATTATGGGGTGCTGTGGTTCATAGTGACCACAACAGTGCCACAGTTCGTTTTTCTCTGACCAGAGTTTAAGCAGTGTTAAACTAGAATACTGTCCCTTGTTGTCTAGCATATGGCTGTGTCTTATGAGCATGCTTGCAACAAAGTTTTTTCTAAAATCGTCCTTATCTCACTGCTTTCCAGTTTTTACCTGTGTGCTGTCATCTTTCCTCTAAAGAAATTATTTGCTGCTTCTACTACAGTCTTTCACAGCAGTTAACATTTGAGCATTTCTGAAAAATATGTTTCTACTGAGCTGTTATCTGAAATATCTTGTTGGGTCACTCACTAAATTAGAAAAACAGACAAACTTACAGAATTATTTCTAAGCTGGGATCGGTTTCAAAAAATCCATCGATGTAGAGGGAAATACTGAGTAAAAAGGGTGACTAAAGTATTTCTCTGTCATTTTCTGGGTTGGAGAGTAGGCAAGTGGTGGCTTACTTAGGAACCGCAGAGGGCGGGAAAGCTGCAATAGTGCCTGTCTTGGATTTGCTGTCTTGATGTGGGGATGCAGGGACATGGTGAAATTGACTTCCCGGTTCATTTTTTTAGTGGATCAGAACAGCAGGATTGCCAGCTCCCTTGGCATAATCCCTGGGAGGACTGCCCTGAGAGCAGCCGCTCCAGGAAATGTGTTCACAGCATTTCTCCCTATTGCATCAGAGAGGATTGTGGAGCCTTTTTCTTCCAGCGTGTTGGAAAACTTACATGGTTTCTGAATAGAATTTAAAAATAAACTTAATTTTTACATATACGGAATAATCCAGTTATTACAGATGATCCCTTTCCAAGTCTGTATTTTTAAACTTTTCATTGCTCCCACCCGAAGATGCTTCAAGTAGTGGAGAAACTGCTTGATTATATCCCTGAAAGAACTCAAAGCTCTTTAGTGATGATAATTTTGGAAGGGGGATTGTACCCATTTGATATTTTAATCTCATATGCTTCTGCATGGGATTTCATTTTCTCCTTCTTTTTGCATGGTTTGTTATAGGTTGAGCATTCCTAATCTGAAAATATGAAATTTGAAATGTTCCAAAATCCAAAACTTTTTGAGTGCCAACATCATGCCACAAGTGGAAAATTCCACACATAAGTACTGAACAAAATTATTAAAAATATTATATAAAATTACCTTCGAACTATATGTATAAGGTGTATATGAAACATAAATATTTCATGTTTAGACTTAGGTCCCATCTCCAAGATATTTTGTTATTTGTATGCAAATATTACAAATCCAAAACCCTTCTGGTCTCAAGCCTTTCAGATAAGGGATAATCAACCTACATCACAAAGAAGAGCACTTGCCCTTGGGGTCATTTTTACACCTTCACTCCAGCATGTGTTTGCCAAGTTTCTTAGGCATGTTTTGATAGGAGCACTAG
Organism: Avahi laniger; assembly: GCA_963575035.1. Lineage (NCBI taxonomy): Eukaryota > Metazoa > Chordata > Mammalia > Primates > Indriidae > Avahi > Avahi laniger. Next base: position 18,169 of record CAUYSK010095017.1, read on the forward strand.
CTTATAATTATGTAGCTTGCATTAGACTGTGAAAGCTAAGGCCATCTTAAGAACTGAACTGTGACATTTATATGTAATATATATCAAATCCAAAAAGATAAATGATCTATGTGACCAAAGATCAGAGTGAACCTGTGGAAAGTTAGGTCAATGCTAATGAGGATATTTTATGTCTATTTTCTGTGCTTCTCTCTCTCTCTCTCTCTCTCTCTCTCTCTCTCTCTCTCTTTCTCTCTCTCTCTCTTTCTATGGACAGTGAGATGGGATTTTACTGAAATACATAAATATTCTTAGCATAGTTCTGTTTGGAAAAGATAGCATTGACTAACATGTCAGAAAGCACAAAAATCTAGTCAGACAAATATACTTTTTATTGATCTTTTTATCAAATGATAAAGCTGGAAAACATATATATTTGTTAAGTACATATATATAAATTTCAATTCAGGTACATTATGAAATTGAATCATTGTGTTACCAAGCATGTCCTTTCCATATGTGTTGGAAATTTCTATGTATGTCGAGGATATTCTTTAGATATTCGTGAAATAAGGTTTTTCCCTATGGTCCGTAATTTTGTGATACAAGAAGGGAATGTTCTTAAATTCTGGGTAGTAAGGCATCTCATTTTCATTTTCTAAATTTGCTTCACATTTGGGAACACATTAGAACACACATTATGATGGTATCTTATTTTGCACAAAACTATCACTAAAAAACCAGTGCATGTGTACTTGTACCAACACTTCTTTGATCTCTGTTAATCGCAGTGGCTACAGATGGCAAACAGTCCCACATCACTTACGTTTATCTGGGGTGTGGAGTGGCTTTCATGTTGGATGGGTGCAGGGCTTTCTCTCATTTTATTTAGGACGTCGAGATTCCAGAAAGCCTGGTAAAGGAAAATTCATTTATTAATTTGTTTATCCAGTAAATATTTGAGTATAATTGGTACTAAGAAACTCTTTGCTGTGCACCAAGGTAGACAATGGTGGGAGAGGGATGAACTTACAGATATGATTCCTTTCCTTGCCACACAGCCTATAGACAAGAGAACAGTGATTCTAATAGAAAATGATAAATCTTCTAAAAGAAACATTTGATATTATAGGAGTGTCAGACTTAAGGGGTTAGAGAAGGCTTGCTGAGGAGAAATAATATCAAAATTTAGACCAGCAGGAAGCTAGGAATTAGCTTGGTAAATTAGTATGTGGAAAGCAGGACTGAGGAATTTGAGCTTCTTGCTTGAGGGCAATGCAGTCATTTAAGTTGATTAAATTGATCGATTAATTGATTGCAACATTTTAGGCTAAGCATACTGAAAATGTATTGAGGAGGAGAAGCTGGTAGATAAGTTGAAGACTTCTACAGGCTTCAGATAACAATTAGATGGTGTCCTGAACCAGAGCATAGGAGGGGAGAAGTCAAGGTTGATACAGCGGTCCCCAACCTTTTTTGCACCAGGGACCGGTTTCATGGAAGACAGATTTTTCACAAGGGGCGGGAAGAGCTCAGGCAGTGATTTGAGCGATGAGGAGCAGCTGTAAATACAGATGAAGCTTTGCTTGTGGGAGGGCGGGGGGCTGTAGCCCAGGGTTTGGGGACCACAGATCTAGAAGACAAAGTCAGGAAGCCTGGGTGAGGTGTGATACAAGGATTCAGGGGTGGTGCCCAGGTTTGTGTTTTGCATAATGAGTTACATGTTAGGTACCACTCACCAAAGGAAGGAACACAGGAGGAGCAGGTCTGCAGGAAGACATAAGATAACTTATATACTGTGGAGTTTCAGGGGCCTGTGGAATATCCACTCACAGGGAAACAGGGAGATGAATGAGTCTAGAGCTCAAGGAAGGATGTGTCTAGAAAATTAGAAAAATGGGAGTCACCAGCTATTGTATGCAGATTGTCTTTTAAGAGGTAAGAGTGAATGAGGAGATTGGGGTGAGGGAGAAGAGAGGCACATGCAGAATGTTGGGGAGATAACTTCACTAGCTGCTTTCGGTATCCTTTTCAGGAAGAAAACTCCAGGTATGAATTGTCACTGTTCTTGTTTCCATAATCTAACAAGGACATATTTGTTGGGTGAATTTTCACAAAATTGCATTAGAATTCTGCATATTCAGAAATGAAGATGAAAATGTAAATACATTGTTCACCTAGACAGCGTTTCCTGGAACCACATAGACATTACTCTTTCAACATGGATTCAAGTGCCTTTTACTTTGTCCTGGCATAATCTGTGCATGCTCTAATGTCTTCTGTTAACCTACTTCTCAGCTCAGCAGCAGACGCAGCCAGCAAGGCGGATCTCCTTCTCCGTCAGCATCTCTCCGCTCCTCCTTAAGTCTAAAACTCTCTTTTCTCTTGGCTCTTCTTATTCCAGTGATGAGGAGGAGGAGTTGCATAGTAAGTAAGCAACTTTGGTGTCCAGTGACTGTTCTTCAAGGTCTGACCAGCTCAGAAAATGCTGCAGGCTTGCGGGGGTACTAAGAAATTGTTTGGGGACTTTTCTCCCCTTGCATGCCATCTTTTGTACATCATTTGACTTTATGCTTGGCTGTGAAATGCTTTGGATAGAACAAGTTCTGTCTTCTGTACACTACTAACACTGATTGATCCAGTGGCCTCCTGATTCCAGAGCACAAGATGTCTTTCCAGAACACAGATACCCTCAAAGGCATACGGGATGTGTTCCCATCCTAATTTGTACTCTTTGTAACATTGCGTACTAATTTCACAAAACTCTTCATTTGACAATGTAGATTTTATTTTCCTTGTTTCATTTTTCTGTCTCATGGGACAGATATCTAGATATCCATTTGTGGTATTTGAAAGTTATTGTTATACTTTTTTTCCGTCCTTTTTAGACCATTTCTTTAAAAATGGCTTTCCTTTAAGATTTAGACCATATGAGGCCGGGCGCGGTGGCTCACGCCTGTAATCCTAGCACTCTGGGAGGCCGAGGTGGGCGGATTGTTCTGAGCTCAGGAGTTCGAGACCAGCCTGAGCAAGAGCGAGACCCCATCTCTACCAAAAAATAGAAAGAAATTAA